>CM026292.1:8951554-9038358 GCA_014851415.1 Cnaphalocrocis medinalis
AGCTCGGCCTTCCTGTGAGAGCGAGTCCCTTCGCGAGAAATGCATCATAACTTGCAGCAAATAAAGTATTATATTATATTATATTACATGTACAAAATAACACTAATCTTAATTTTGATTAAAGTAAAAATACAAATTATCCTCTTGATTATTATCCTATGATACCGAAATAATGCAATCCCATAAGCATAAGCTCAATATTGTGGATGCATAATGGTCGTAGGGTGAAGCAACCACCTCTGCTACTCTTTGCATCAACCAGACAAGGTTCACTAATAAAATTCAAGCAAATTACTTTCATGTTACCTTACCTGGCAAGTTTAATGTTGGTACTGCATTAGCACTAAGCCGGTTAGTCCAAGTGTGGTATTTCTTTTCAAAATGATTGTGACACACTGAACGACATTTCAATATTTTGTTGTTATCCAAATTTAAAATATTACCCCCAATAGTATACAACCAAGTTCGGAATCGTTCTGCATCTTTATTTGGGTTTGGGAAATTGTGAAGAGTCACAGCATCAGGCACTACAAAAAAAATTATTAAAGTATTGTATGAATGAACCTTGGCAAAAAGTATTTTCTAATTTAACTCTGATTATAATATGTCTATAATCAAAGTAAATACTACTTATTTATAAAAAGTAAGATAAGAATAACTTACGTGACTTCCCACAGCCCGGAACACAACACTTTTTTCCCAGAGCCATCAGTTATTAGTCTTATAGTTTGTCTAAAATACCTAGGCAATAGGGACTAAGGAGAACCAACTCCAGACAACAAAAAGGAGAACTGAGAAGGCACAGATCAATTGAGAAGGTTACCAAAAAATACCTCGATTTTAACCTCAGAGATTTTATCCCACAGAACAATATTACTCCCTGTTAAACCTCTCACAAACCTAGAACAATGTACTCTGTGCCTAGAACAAACAAAAACCTAGTAAAAAGCATAGGTATTTGACAGCAAACACAAAAAAAATAGTATTTTTTTATCGTGGCGTGGACCATGCTCTTGGATACTTTAATTCTGCCAATGTCAAGTGAATAAAGAATTTAAAGAGACACGTCACGTTACGTTTTCGGGCGAAATTGACCGGTGATTTTGAGTATCTTTTATTGAATCGAGTTCTTTTTAAACGGTTTTATTTAGTACTAGCGGCCGCCCGCGACTTCGTCCGCGTGGAAAAGAAACTTTTTAACCCCCTTTTAACCCCTTACAACCCCCTTTTCGCAATAAAAAGTAGCCTATGTCCTTTCTCAGGGTCTAGATCATCTGTATACCAAATTTCATTTAAATCCGTTCAGTAGTTTTGGGCGTGAAAGAGTAACAGACAGACAGACAGACAGACAGACAGACAGACAGACAGAGTTACTTTCGCATTTATAATATTAGTATGTTTATAATATTAGTATGGATAAGCAGCATCTATATCAAAAACCAAACATAGACAACACAATATTAAAATAATTATAAAAACAAATAATATTATTATGTCTTTGGGAGATTCGTAACAATTAATCTTAAAGTTTAATGTTATACAGGTTAATATTATATTAGTTACTTAAACAATTTATATCACCTATTAAAAAAAAACGTTATTTGTGAAACACGAATCGATTTAAAAATCGATTATTTTTTCACATCCCTACCAAGCCATGCTGCAGCTGCCTGTTGGCTGCCTGCAGCAGAATAAAAAAAAACGATTGTAAAATGTAAGCAAATGTCAAAATGTTAGGTTAGGTCAAATGAATATCTATCCATAATCTATTAATTTGCAATTATTTACTTGTTTTATCGATGATTGTTAGTGATTTTCCCGTAAATACCGTAGAATAGGGTGAATAGCAATGATTTTCAACTTTGTGCTAAGAATTTCATGTATGTTACTAGTTTTTTTAAATCCACTTCTTAGAATTTTTTCAGTGTTGGCACCGTTTTGTCTTTACCATCGCTCGTAATATATTTGGTCTTTTCGAGCCTCTTTATAGCTTCCAAACTCGTGATGAGGGGAGTTTGCCTTCAAACAAGTACGGAAGACCTTTCCTTTATGTTTTTTCGAAAAAGTTGCTGCTTCATTAATGCTGTCATGCAACTGTCATCAAAAAATAAAACGGTGTCTGCAGTATTTTTTTAAAGGGGCAAGTGTAGCATTAATATTTTAAAATAGTGATTTTATCGACTGTCACACTTACCCCATGCAACTATTTCATCGTCATATTTTTGGCTTCTGTCACTTCTGTGTGATTACAATCTGTTTCATAAACATCAAAGATATCGCTCCATTTCGATATTATTCCCTTTTAAATTATGTCTTTATTTAAAAAGTTATTTCATAACCCCTTGATAGATAAGGTGCGAGGGGTCATAAATAACGCATAGCATTGTTCCGTTTATTCTCACAGTGCCATCTAAAATTATTGTAAATAATATTGTTGAATACAAATTGTTTATAACATCATTTAACATATAGTTTACAAACCTGACTGTTGTTGTCCTCTTTTAGGCTTTTCAAAGCTGATTGGAAAGCCGCTCCTTGATACAATCAGTTTGAACCTACATTTTACAACGGTATCAACAACATTCTTTAAAATTGTTTACAATTCCTAAATAAAAAACCTTCGCCAAAATAAAATGCGATGCGACCGGTTGACTCAGCATAAGAACCAAAGCGTGGTGAGCAAAATGGTCCCTTTTTCATTTAGTTTAATAACAAAGCTATTGATTAAATCCTTATTTTATTGTAATTAAAGAAAGAAAGAAGAAAGGTTTATTTGGTACCAAAATAACACAAAATAACAAAAAGAAAATCAACATTTAAACTTATGATAAAAAATTGGAACCAAACAATCTCCGCTTAGTATGCGACTTCGCTAGCTTTGGTATTATGCGGATGCCAAACGATCGAGGCGCGCTGGCCTCAGACGACAACAGACGGACTTTACACAATGCCGTTTCCAACGACATTTCATCGAAGATGATTCACACATGACAGCTTCTTTTTTGCATCCCATGTGTCCACCTAAAAAAGAAAACACTTTGTAATTATTACTTAATTAATTATGTAGTGGGACTACATTTAATTAATAATCTTAAAGTATACCAACCTCCTTCAATACTTCAAATATAAGTGGACACTACCATGTTTGTATAAAATCTTTATTTTGCCCTCAAGAGTAACATTAAATAATATGGTTTAATTATGCAAAAATCTATAGCATTTAGGGCTCCGTTTCATAATCGATAAAACAATAATTTTTTCCTCCATAGTAAACCGTCGTTTCTTGCTTTTCTTGTACAAATTGACTTGCATTCTTATAATTTTCTTTGCAAACGGATTTAAATTTTGCATCATCTGCTCAAACGACTTGTTCTTACTAAATTCAACGGCCTTATTCTTGGAAAAAATTTTCGACTCCCCATAGAAAATGACCAAGTCACGTGACCGACTTTGTATGGAAAGATGTTTTTTTTTAATGTGAAATTTCAATTCATTGTTTCGTCTTTTCGTTAGGACAAATTTGCAGGAAATTTACAAGAAAAACTGTGGGAGAGCCACGCTTCGGCATGAATGAGTCGGCTCGAGCGAAGTGATACCTCCGCCTCACAGAAAACCGGCGTGAAGCAGCCCCTGTGCTGTGTTTCGCCGGGTGAGGCACACCCGGGGCATAACTTGCTTTGATTGATTGGTACATTCATGCAACAAAATCAACTAAGTAAATAGAAAATAATTAACTTTTACTACTATATTATGTAGAATTTTAGAAAATAACAGTCAGATTTTTCAGTTTCAATAATATCAATGTTTGGAAAGAAATAAAATATAATATTAACATGAAAATTATACTTATTCATACTAATTTTTAAATAATGATAAATAAGTATATAACTTAGTGAAAAAAATCATATTTGTAGCAACAGTTTTCATCGACAGTAATAGGGCAAGAAAAAATATCATCAAGATTTTCGTATCAGATTTCCAAAAACTCCTGCGAAGTTGTCACACGGCGTTTCTTGTCCAACGGGGACCAGTGGCGTCAGCATTTTCGGCACCCATCTCGCCCTCACCTTTTAATAAGTGATTATGCAAAATGTTTCCGATTCGTTTCTTGCTAATGTCTATTCAGCAATCTGCCATAACTTTCAACGATCTTCCAGAACAAGTTTTTTTTTACTATTTTGATGTTTTCTTCGGTAATGGCAGTGTTTGGGCGTCCCAACCTGGGATCATCTTCGAGCGACTTTGCCTTGTTTAAACTCTTTTTGTTTAAATATAATTAGAATGACAGCTATTGGTGATGTTTATGTCAATTATAATTGTTCCATAGATACATTCAATTCCCATGAGTACAACTAGTTGGACCAAGGAAAGAACAACTCACTCGGGTTGAACCATTGACAAAGATATTTCCCCATAGGGCAACTAGTTGAACCATGGGTAACTTTTCTTCCTCGTAGTACAATCAGTTGGACAACTCAGTTGTACCACGGATCGGGAAGGTTCTTTTTAATCAGAGGGAATTAACAGATCCTTCTCTAACATATAGTTTCTTGAACTTCCGCTATCGTAATACCCGGATATTTATCTACTTTCTTGTCTTCACATGATATAAAAGCATTTGTTACAGCAGCGACTTCAGCGTACACAGGTGTCGTGAAGTTTATTCCGACAAACATTAGCTGTAAGCATTTATATGACAAGTTGATTAGATCGCAGAAGATCCTATCCGTACGACAGTTCACCAAGAGAACTCCAGAAGAAATGCTTGCATTTTTAGTAAACAAAATTTGCGTTTAATAAACTATTTTCGGGTCTGATTTAAAAGATCGCTACCTATTATCCCATCTTATCCGCTATCTACACTGTATACTTAAATTTATGTTTGTCTGAAGTTTTAAAAATACTAGGCAGGACATCATCACACATGACATGGACACTTCGCTGTTTGTACTACTAGCGTGAGTGCTAATCACCTCAACAATTTGCGTCTCTTATGATTATTAACAAATTCGTTAACTTTTTCTGGGCTAATAAAAGATCGTGTAGGGGAGACTGAGGCAAGATGAGATAGCTAAGAGAAAACTCTTTATACAAATTAAATTAAACATTAATAAATTCCGGTCACAAGTATAAAAATCCAGTAAATATGGTTCGTGGAGCTTTCCCCACAATTATTAGTCACTTTTGTCGATATCATACGTCGATTAAGTAAGTTTTTAAACACAAAACAGTATTTTTCACAAAATAATCAAAATTTAAGATACGAGCTCGAGCAAAATTTAAAATACGAGAATAGGTAACCATTATACATTTCTGCTATGTTAGGTTTAAGAAAATATTCATATTGTCTATGATCTATGATGATTGATGTTTAGTAGTTCAATTTCGGAAAATGAAATGGTTGCTATAGTGTCGTGTCAAATCGTGTAATTAATTAATAACACGAACAAATCGTGTAGACCTTAGAGACTTCCAGTAAGACCATCCACCTCCACCACATATTATTATGTTACTCCCGGAACAATTATTTCATGAATTTTTCCTATTGTCCATTTTTTGTTTTTCTCTTTTTTTTTTACTTTTCGTTCCACTGAAAATATTTTATAATTATCTTTACTATTTATAGGAAGGTATGTAATTTAAATCTTTATATTTTAGTTGAGATTTCAGTAAAAGTAATTCCTCAAACATATTGTCGCTCATCTTCCTTTTATGAGGCCTCATGATCATGCCCCCAAACGAAAAGAGTCGCTCCGCAGACGCAGAGCTGGGCAAACAAGTGTTATATTTTTGGATTTTTTTTTATTGTAGGGTAAGCATTTAAGCTCTTAATATTTGCATCTTTATTGTTCAGGTACTGGAGTGTCTCAAATCAAACACACATAGTTTATTTTCTATTTTTATTATTTATATGTTTATTATAATACAACTGCTTTTGTTCAGTGTCGTCATCCTCTCCTTGATATTTTAATTTTCCACTTAAAATTCTATTTATAGAGCGGCAGCAACTATAAAAAATTATGTTTATTGTTGATTCTTGAAAATAGGATTTCAATTCATGTTTATGTTGAGGACAATTATTTAAAACAGTAGGTATAATCATTCGTTTTTATATTTTTCGGATCTATTCTACTTTTTAAAATATTTGTAGATATTGATTGTATTTCCCTAAAGTAGTGCTTTAACTCTTCGGAAGGATAGCATAACCATTTTTTACTTTCATACTCTTTTGCTCTAATAAAGGCATTAGCAGGTGTGCTTTGGTCCGACATTAAAAATGCTTTACAAACTAAGCAACCTTTAATAATTTTGGTCGAACATTTTTTAAGGACCCAACCGCAAACATACGACTCAGGGTCATTACTTTTCCTATTTTGGCTAATAATTAAATTTTCATTACAAATTACTTCCTTTGAAGGCTCCTTTTCATTTTCTTCAACTTTAGTTGTCAGGAAAAAGTCAACTGATTGTAAATATGTGCTCATGTCATCTTCACAGTTGGCTTTAACTGAATGTGATGAAGGTAAAAGGGTATTTGGAGCCACGTTTCTTACACCGAGACTCCTAACGCTGCCAAAAAAGTTTTCGTTTGGGTCCTGATTAAAATTTTTGCAAAGCATTAGGGTCAAAATCACCAAGGTGGCGAATTCCAAATTCCATTTTTTGATAAATTGACCTAGCAGCTATTACTTTGTTGATCAGCCTAAATGATCACTACACTTGTGTTTTTAAACAATATTTACGTTGGCAGAGCATATAATTGATTACTACTCTTTAATTTATTTTTAAAGTGAGCTATCACTGAAAAAAATCATTCCGGGAACGTTTTTGAGAAGTTTATAATAATATAAAATATTACATAAGTAATTTATTTTTTACCTTGTTCGATAGCGTATAATATGTTATTTATTATTAAAAACTAAAGAAATGTAATGAAATTGCCAACAAAGACGTCAAAAAGCAAATATAGTGAAAGTGGATCTATTATGACAATTTCTCTGTATAAATTATCTAAATATGAGAAATATCAGTGTCTTATATATAAATTAACATGATGTAGGTCTAAAAAGTTCGCCTTACTTATTATTTACCAGGGCCCTTTTTAATACCTAGAATATA
Organism: Cnaphalocrocis medinalis; assembly: GCA_014851415.1. Taxonomy (NCBI): domain Eukaryota; kingdom Metazoa; phylum Arthropoda; class Insecta; order Lepidoptera; family Crambidae; genus Cnaphalocrocis; species Cnaphalocrocis medinalis. Next base: position 8,958,674 of record CM026292.1, read on the forward strand.
AATTTATTATCTGTGATTTTAGTGATGTTCCCGGAAATGATGAGGTGTTCTCGGAATGATGCGTGTGGTTCCCTAAATGACGATATAGATACAATTAGGTTTAGGTAATAATGATCAATGTGTCCGTCCGTACTTATTTATTAATTTTGGCATAAGGATTCTTAATTAACAAAAAACGGAACTTAAATCACTTTACAGTCTTGTAATTTTCTGTTCACAGCCGATTAGATATTCTTAGTAATCATATTAAACTTTTATTATGATGGTATTAATCAAACCACCTAAACATTATACTTTTTCGTAGTTAATATTAAATAAACTTTAAATCAAAACAAGCATTCTAATATAAATAAACACAAGAATATAAAATATATAAAATGAAAAGAAACAAACATTAGAATTTTTCATAAACATCAATATCAGTATCAAAGTAATAATACTCTCTATTATTTTCTTTTCTCAGAAATGGCGTCGAAATAATACTTATTATTTGCTCAAATGCAACGTAGGATACATCACTCGGATCTAGTTTAAATTTTTTTGCATTATTACAAACCGAATTCAAGAACGTAACTAGAATTTCTCCATCATCTTCAACACCTGTCTTACAGATGGCAACATATCTGTAATTTAGAGCTTTCTTTTGTGTAGGTACTTTAACTAAAACAAAGGTTCCAGGGGATATTAAATTTGGGTGTAGGTTTTCCTTGTCTTGATTGTAAGATGTACTAGCTTCAACAGTAATTGATTTTTGCGCAATCTGCTGACGAAGAGAAATCGACATTAAATCTTCCTCATCATCGGATGATGATGAGTAAATGGTGTTGTAAATGCTCCTTTTCTTCAATTGCAGCAAATCTTGTAAATCTATTGGCTCTTTTAGTTCTGGAGACTTATTTGAAGGTATTCCCTTGTCTTTTGGTTCAGAGTTCGGATATAAACTTCCAGATAATACTGACATTCTTAGTTGCTTTTCAAAACGGTCGTGTCGGTATGTTTTAATCGTAACTTCCGGTCCTCTTTGCCATGTAATTTTTGTAATATTCATGATACCTGGTATGGCATCTATGATTTTCGGAACCAAGTCTTTTGCTGTAGAAATGTCATCATGAGGAATCTCTTTTACCAGTATAGTAGACTCCTTAAACAAATCCACTAAGTCTGAGGATGTTTTAATATCGTGTCCCATTAACACACGCCTATTGGCAGTCCTTTTAAGAGTACCACCTACGCCATCCATGGGTCCTTTGCCATGGCCAGGTTCACTGTATGTCCAAGTAGCTTTTGTTATCTGTTGGAATTCCTTTATTAATGTTTGTAGCCAGAGATGTATGTTAGTTCGGTTACGGTATTGTGACGTTGGCCCATCAGAGTAGATATGAATGGTGTTAATATGTTTATTTTTAATATTATTTGTAGGATCGGTATCATATGAGCCATACTGCATGGGCTTGATGATCCAAATTTTCACTCACGGTAGCAAAGATGTGGATTTTAAACCATTGTCAACGTTGCGTGTATAATATACACCTGTATGAATAGACAATTGATTTTTTGCAAAATGTGTCGACTGGATTTCACTTGCGTATTTAGTGGTATAATTCTCCGAAAAGTCTATCTGTATCATTACCTCTTCTTCAGTTAGATTTTCTTTCATCTCCTTTTTCAGTTTGTTATAAATATAAATGCCATACAGATGTTTTTTCATAACTGGAATATCTTCAATAAAAGCCGTTTTTAATTCATTCACTGTACTTGAAATTGCAGCCTTTTTTGTGATCTTGAACTTCTTATTCTCGCCTTTTACAATTTTTTCTTCAATAACAGATTTCCATTGGAAATATGTCACAGAATCTGCATTATTAGCTGACTCAAGCTTCGGATTTTTACAAGTATCACAAATACCATTCATGCAGTCATAGGATGTTATGTCGCAACTATAATGCTCGATGGTTTTCTCTACACTCGTGTGATTAACAAATTGTTGTAAGTTTTTTAATTTGTTCAGTTTAAATTCGAAGTTTTCGTGTTTGACACATAAACAAGATTCTCTGTCTCTGAATGTTGGAGCTACCACCCAAAACGGTTTTGCTCTTAATAATGTTGCATATGGTAAATTTATTCCAGTTTCTTGAACGAATTTTGACGTCAGTTCTTTAACTGTGTATAAAAGGAGGCGTTTTTGCTTCTTAACACCGTTTCTCTTCACAAAATCTCTCTTGCCTGGGCACATCCTGCTGACATCATCTCTTTGGAAGAAATCTTTTACTTTTTCACGAACTTCCGCCGTCAAAACAACCTCACGTATTTTAGTATCAGACTTCAGAATCGATGTACTAGTTCTCTCTTTTGGCAAAAAAGTCTTAGCCATATGAAGCAACTTATATTTCCGTAGCATGTTACCGCTAACACATTTTTGGAAGACTTCCCTCTCTTTGGAATTTTTTCTTAAAGTACAGACCTTTTCTTTTAATTGTGTAGTCAGAACTTCGTTAAATAACAGATTCTTGCGCACTTCTGGAGGCACGTCGACATTTTTAATCAATGCGTCAACTTTGCTGTTAGGAGTTGTTGGTATCTGAACTTTTTCCTGTTCCCTTTTTTCTTTTCTTCTAAGTCTTTTCCTTAAAGTTTCATACTTACGTTTTATGTTAGCAATTGTTTTCTCTTGTTTTTTTATTTTACGGTATGCTTTAGCTCTATCCTTCCGAACAATTTTTCTTCCCACTGTTCTTCTTACTAAAGACCGTGCTTCAGCTAATTCATCATCAGAATGAGGCGGAGTATTGTTTACTATACTCGATATTGCCTTCTTTTTTTCTCTGTATTTTTTTGAAGCTTCTTTCCAAATTTTTCTCTGCTTTCGCTTTTCTCTCTCAGTCATCTCATCAATATTTTTAACTTTCTTTTCAGCTTTTTTTTTCTGATAATACGCTCTATCCTTGCCTCTTTTTATTTCTCTCTCTTCCTCCGTCATCTTATTTAAAATTTCCTTTTTCTGGCATTTGCTTTCTCTCTTTGACGTAAGTAAGCCGAACTATTTTTTTTAACTTGCTTTTTCTGAAGTTTTTTATTTTTTCCAGCCACAGGAGACTCCATATTGCTAAAAAAGATTAAACGTACCTATATTATAAAATATGTTAGCACAACATCTACTGAATTAACTAACCTATTAACTATTGTTATAACAGGGCGCGTTTATTCAAAAAAAAGTCATTTCGGGAACGTGATCATCATTTCGAGAACGTTCCGTCAAGTCCAGGAACGGTCCCGAAATGACCGTTCCCGAAATGACTTTTTTAAAAAACGCGCCCTTTTTAGATGGCAACCATCTTTGACATCATGTTTGGCTTTGTTATTGTAAAATATTTGAGGTAACTATTTGTTTTAAAACACTACAAAACATATTTTTTAATATTCCAAGTTGAGAAACGCATTCCCGGTATGATGACGTATTGATGTACGCTCTCTATTTATTGAATTGAAAGATACTTACCACTTATTTTCAATTGTTTTGGCGAAAACTCTCTCGACACACCGTTTATTTACATCGTTCACATCACTGTACCATAGACAACTAAAGGTTACGTTCAAAAACTGAAATTTTACCGAGAATTTAAGTTGCGTTCACTGAAATGACGCTTACTTTGCCGGACACAATATTTTCAATTGATTTTCTTTAATTTGTTTTCTTCTTTAATAACAACAATAAATAATTGATATAAGATACAATTGTAGGCCACTAAGTAAGAAAAACTATTCATTTTATTTTACTTTATGAATATTTACAAAGTTAGTTAAGTCTGAAGATTGCTATTAAGGACGCGTTCCCGAAATGATTTTTTGTTGGTAATTGTTAGAATAATAATGAATGTGCTTTACTTTTCCTGTATAAAATATTATGTACAGATAATATGAACAGAGTTAAGTAATATTTACAATAACGATTTGCTTAAATAAACTAAATTTTAACATTTATTTCCTGGCAAAGCTAATTCTCCACCTTGGTGATTTTGACCCATTATGTCAAACCCATATTTGCCATTTAATAATTTCCATAAGGTTAGCACTCCCTCCAAAGTTTTTATAAAATTTCCTACTGATGGTACAACCTTTTCTATTATGTTAATTTTATTTCTCTGGAACCTTTTTTCCTAAAATTTTATACTTTTTAAAATTTTATACCTTCCTGCCAGAGTTTATGGTGAGGCGAGTTGGATTTAACACCAGCTCTATACCCTCTTCAGACCCGAGTCTTACAAAAGCAAGTTCAAAGTTATTTCACGCTAAAATATGATTAGTTAGGGTTCAAATAAAGAAGAAAAAAATGAAATATTTTTTTTATTTTTAGTGTTTTAAATAACATAGGTACACATGTGTACCTCGGGTTCGAGAATACATACTTTATACTTTATTTTTGTGTATGGAATAATTGGAAACAATTATTTCTTGTGACACAAAGGTACAGCTGGCATTTTGTGCAAACGGTTCGACATCGTGAGGAACTTTGTGGATGTCTGTATTTGGAAGCATTTTTGTCATCCAGGATCTAGGCCCGTTATTATTCTTAAACTACTGGTTCAATCATCATTTCCCTGCCCTGTTCCCAGGTTATCTGGGGTCGGCGCAGTATGTTTTCTTCTTCCATTCGTCCCTGTCATTCGTCATCGTATCATCCACCCCCTTTTCAGTCATGTCATTCTTCACACAATCCATCCATCTCTTTTTCGGCCGTCCTCTGTTCCTCCACCCACTTACATTCATACCCATCACTCTTTTGGTAACATGTTCCTCCTCTCTTCTCATTACATGGCCGTACCAGGAAATACTTTCTGAAAAAAAAACAACAATACAAAACACTAGTTCATTTAAAACTGATTTTCTTTTTCCATTCACTTCTACTGCTAAGTAACCGAATTCTGTCAAGCAAAAACTATGTTTATGTTTTGTAGACTCTTCAGTGGTGTTATGAAAATGTATTTTATTTTCGTTTTATAAACATCAATACTAGTTGAAGACACTGCCGCCATTTTTTACGTCACACGTTCTCCTCAAACGCGCTAACGCGTTTCGGCCGGCCGCACTGTGGGCTGGATTTTGAATTTCGTAAAATTGTTTCTTGAAATTCACTTTTATTTTATGGAAAATCAATAATTTAATTATCTTCCTTACTAAAATCAAATAGAAAAAAAAACATACACTTTTAGTTTATTATGAGCAATCTTACATTACTGGGTAATCAAAACTGAAGAAATCGAAATCAAAAATGACTTCTCCACGTCTGCTTGGTGTAGGTTCGGGCAATATAGAAGCAATACTTTCTTCACCAAGGTCTTCCGGCTCTTTCCAAATAAAAACAGTTCCTCCAGTAATGACGTAATGATATTTTTTTCTCGTGAGTTTGACTAGAAAAGGTTCTTCTTTATGGCTGTGGACAGATATTATCTGCCCAACATACAAAACAGTTTGATTTTTCGCCCCTGCATATTTTGCAAGCACCCAAAGACCTTCCTTTAGAGGCATTGAAGTTTGAGATACATCTGGAGGTACAGCTCTAATGTCTTGGTTACTAGGTCCTGGGTTACTCTCGAATTGGTCTTGAATTCGTCTTGGATTGCACACAATCTCTTTATTTGACATAGTGTAGTGAACACAATAATCCGTGATTTTTCGGGTTCTTCGACGGTGGAGATTCCGGTTTCGTCACGATTATATATATTTTTTTCATTGACCATCTTTTTCCAGTGGCTTTTCTAGACTTATTTCTTGCTGCATGCATCACTCACAATTTTTTTCAAAACAGTGCTGTCCAGCTTGTCCAGATCTAATGATGTTTTTGCTAATTTTTTTTTAGTTAATTTTTGCATCTTCAGTTTTTGGAGCATTCTATTTTCTCGGTCAGTAAGACCTGAAATAACAAACATCACGTAAATACCTATCTACATCATAAACTACAGGTGGGCTAACGGGTTAAGCAATATATAAAGTAAACATACCTTTTGTTTCACTACTTTTTCTTTTGTATCCTTTCACTACGATATTTTTATAAGAACTTGAAGGACCAAGTTGATCGGCTAAAAGATCTGGTTGATCAGATGTTGGCCCTGGGCGTTCTAACGAAGGTCCTGGCCAAACAAAAGGCGGTCCGGGGATAATAGGTGGATTTCCAGATGAATCTGTAAAACATTTTATTAAAATTATTGAATATTTTGATTTTTAAGAGTGTATTATTATTATTGACACAACTAATATTTGTAAACAAGCAGTATAAAAAGTACCTTTTAATTCAATCTTTTTTCGTTTATATCCTTCCTCCACCATGACAGTTTTATAAGAAGCTGGAGGACCAGGATATCATAACATAACCTGTCGCGCATGCGTTGCCGCTCGCTCGTGATTTCCTACTGGTTAGCCCCTCCAGAGGGGCCGCCGCATGTAATTACAAGTTCGATACCTACACGCGGAGTGGGACAGGCCTGGTACTGGGTAGTTTTGTACTATTGAAATTTTTTGAGGGTCTGGTTTCCTTCGGAAGTTACCACGTTTCGTAAATACAAAATTTCCTTTTGTAAGAAGTTACACTTAAGGGGATTTAATTTAAAGTTTACTTTCCTAAGCCTTGAAAAAATTTACCATGACTACGAGTATAATGTCATCTAAATACACTATACAAATAGCTAAGACCAGATATAGCTATAGTCATTGCTCGACTAAACGCGTTAGGACTTGTTTTTAAACCCATTGGTAATCGTTTCATTTGGTTATGTTTATCCGCAAATGAAAGCACTTTCTGCTTTCGTGTTCTTATTTTATTTGGTAGTAACTTTGATTGAAGTCTAGCGTGCTAAAGTACATTGCACCCGTTAAAGACTCTAGGATCTCCGTTATGTTTGGTAAAGGGCACTTGTCATTTTCTATCACTTCGTTGACTCGAACCTCTTTTTAGGAACGAGTAATAGTGGACTTGCCCATTCTGACTGTGACTCCTCTATAATATCATAAATAATAAATACATTCTGTTTTCTGTGACTGAGGTATTTTTGTAACCTGTGTGCCTAGGATCTTATAAGGCTGTATGTAAAGCTAGCTCCGTGGGTTCTGAGGCGCTCACAGGAATCTAACCAAAAGCTGTGAGAGGGCGCCACTTGCTTTAACTCTCCAAGCAAGAAAGAGATTTTACTAAATAAAGGGAGTCAAATAAAAAGATTTTTTTTTATATGAGGGCTGAATGTGTATTTTTCAATAAATCGTTGTAAATACATGCAATAAAACAAGTTAAATTTTGTTTCTGGCTTTCAGATACTTAATTTTAAAATTTAAAATTAAACTTAAACAGGTAAGTTTACTCTAAGTTACAAAATATTTACCATGTGATAAAACAAGAACAGTTGTTTTAAATGCTCACAAGAATAAAAAAATAATTGAAGTTAATTTTCATTCTTTGATTATAAAGAAAAAGGAAATATATTTTCACTTGTAAGTTAATTCTAACAAATAGAATATAATAAAAAAATATCTAACTCATTATATATTTGAGGTAGAATAGCTTATATAAAAAGTATCTCTTACTTTACTCAAAATAAGGTTATATAGAAAATCATCTTACTCCGGAGTAAAAATAATAAAATTAAAATGGGTACCTTAATAGAAGCATTACATAATACTTAATGCTAGGTAGATACGGATAATGTTGTCCGACGAAGCCCACGGAGACACCTCCAAGTATCAGCACACATGGCTGACTGGTTATAAATCCTGGGGTGCTCGTTGGAACGCCAGACCAACATCCTTGGATAAAGAGGGCTTTGTATGCCTGAAATGTGCACACAAAGAAAGCATTAGCACAGCAAGCCAACACATGATGGTGCAGCTGTGAGGAAAAAAAGTGTTACATAACACAACACGTGGTGCGATGCGACAAACCAAAATCTTCAGTGCACAACAATCGATGCACAGAAGTATAAAAACGCAGTAATAGGCGTAGAACAAAAGAAAAATAGAAAGTAATAAGCAAGCGTCCTTACCCATGAGGAAGAAGTGATGCGATGTACTGATTCAACCCATCAGTTTATTTTATAGGAAAAAACTTAACAATCAGAACATTCCGTAGCCTAAAACAATGAAAATTGGTTTAGCACATATGAAAATCACTAAGAGAACACGAAGATTTGAGTTACGTAACAACCCAAGCCAAGTTACCAATTTACGGCGTCACAAAAAATGAAAACAAAAAAGGGATTTAAAATTAGGACTAGGACATCCTGATGTCCTCTCGCCACCTCGAGAGGAGGCATCCCCAATCAAATATCATTTTCGACACTGCGAGATTATTTAATTCCAAAAATTGACTCCTGCTACCTTAGTCTTAGCTACAAATTATATGCCTCAGTGGGTGTTATTGTAACAACTTTTACAAATGATTACGTCACAAGTTGAATATTTTGTATTTACTTGCGATGCTCTTATTAATTTTCCATCTACGGTTTTTCCTTTTCTGCCATATTTCTTGTAACATTCGGAGCACCGTCCCCGTACTATCTTCTCTCTAACTTTGTTTTTGACGAGTTAATGCTTCAAATTACTAGGCCTTCCGGATGCCGAAGATGATGGTCCGGTTTCTGGTTGTGAGTGTTTCTCGAGCAGCCCAGTGATGACTTGCTCTCGGAATTCCGTTATGTTTGATGGAATACTGGCTGTATAAAAAGTGAGCGCTTATACTAGACTGGTTCCCCAAAGCAATTCAACAAACAACTTTCGATACCACTTGGTGCAACGCCTCAAAGCGCTGCTATGTGTAGCCATCTAGTCCATCAATATACTTAGCTGTCAACAACTCTTCCATAGCAAAAGCTTTCTCGAAACGCGTGAATTTTATCATGCACTGCAAACAATGTGTAATTTGCTTGAACCTTGCTTAGTTTAGTTAGGGATTTTGATCGGGGTGATTTGATTTGATTACTGTAGATAAGTTTGATTAAGTAGTGCATCCAAAGTTGATTTTTTTTAAATACCCTCTATTGCAAAAGGTTCTCCCTGCCTACTTATGGTTTAGTTTTTCATAAAAGCATTACCGATCAACTGTACGATTGTTTTCAAACCCTCTGCAAGGGCTTTGCGCTGTAGGTGCAATCCGTGCGTGATAGTGCCAAGCATTCCCTCTAGTTTATGAGTCTGAAAAGAAGGTTGCGAGCTCAGCGTACCTAGGTCGATGTTTACTTTTAATGCGAATAAACGTCTTATCTAGATCTATCTACTTTTAGGGCACTAAACACTGAAGAAGCATGCAAGTGCTCCTCCACCCCCTTATAGCGGACCTGGTCCCAATTACCAGTTCCCAATCTCTGGCATTCAATTCCCTCCTTCTTCATTTCTGCAGAAGGTTCAGGTATGTCGGGATCCGCTTCCTTGATAGAAGGCAGAAATTCAAGTTGTTTCCCATTTTCCTCGCCATTCCAGTTTAAACCCTCCAGTGGGGGCGCTTGCCACGAAGGAGAGTTTGAAGTTTCCGACAAAATTTCATCTTCGTAGCAGGAGGCGGAATCCGACCCATCTTCCTGTCGAGGCGCTAGTTTCTCCATAATGATGGAGAACATATCTTCCACCTTATTCTCTAACATCTCAATCCTAGACTCCAATTTAAATGTTTATTTAACATTGGGAAGGGCCAAACAAAATGCAATAGTTGAAAATTATTTTAATTAAACACAATACAATTTTATGTTTCACGTGTTTTTAATGCTGTTGCTATGTCCACTTACGCAAGCTATGGTGGACATTGTCCACCATAGCTTGCGCAAGGGTACCCAACAAGCCAATGAACTGTTAATTGATTTTTTTTTATTAATTTTTTTTCTTCTAAATTTTGTTTTAACATTTTTGCAACAGTCAAGCCTTCCTCCAACCACCTCTGCGCCACTGTCCTCTTCCTACTCCTCACACTTGCACCCGGAACACTACATCTTTGGTTTGGCAAATCTGTAAAAATAAAGCATTTTTAACTAAATATAACTTATATACATAGTCTAGTTTATACCTAAATACATCCCCTAGGTATTAAACGAAATATAAATTTGAAAGAAAGAAAGAAAGAAAAATCTTTAATAGCAAAGCACCCCCAACTTGTGCACAAATTTAATAGCAAAGCACCCCCAACTTGTGTGGCCGGACACTGGGCTGAATCTAAAAAATAAAAACCTACTTATTTGTTGATTTTTCACCTGAATAACTTGAACATAATGGATACATTAAGAATATTGGGCATTGGCTATCGGAATACCTGATGGCACACGATTGCCTCCGCCCGTGGACCCACAACAGCAGTGGAGTCACAAGACATTAAATTTAAGTTTTATTTTTGTTATAGCAAATTCTTACAACTTATTCTTAAGGGCTACACGAATGAAACTAGCGCCGCCAACCTATTTACACTGATTGTGGCGAAAATATGATATTTTTGAAGAAAATAAAACATTACAGACTTAGATCCAAGTAAATTGGATTTTTCAAGATGCATTTGTTCAAACCTCTTCAAAGGTATTATATCTGCTACTTTTTCGTAGCGGAAACAAGTTTTCCAATAGTCCTTATAGGACGGCATTTCAACAATCTCCATTAGAACATGTAGGTATGGCTAAAAAAATCTAGAACATCCTCTTTTGTGACTTTGATAGATCTTCCTGTTTCTTGTACGCTGTATAAATTATAACCCAGTCAAATTAGGGGGTTTCATCTCGGAATGAAAGATCCCCTGAAGATCCCCTGAAGATATCTGTAAGTCTGTAAATACTTGTATATTGACACCCTACATATGGCAACTATAAAATTTTAAGGTGAAAAGTCACAAAAATCGTATTTTTGCGCTTTTTTTGTAAATCTTCGTTTTATGCATTACGTCAAGTCGGTTAAATGAAGCTTAGGAAGGTACAAAAAAAAATGTTTATTCAGATTAATTTACTATCTAAAACAAACTTATGAGCAAAACAAGATATAATATAAAAGTACACAAGAAATTTCATTTGCCTGAACTAGGATGCCCTGTGTTTCAGGCTAAGAATAGGACATACAACCTTTCATTATAAACAAATAAACAATTTAAGATTATTACAAAACTCAATTACACTATGAATACAATTGTAGTTTATATTTCTTACATCTATGTTAGTACAAAAAATAACCTATTTCGAAACAAAAAGTAATAATTTAAATGGAAAGTAGTAAATGGAAAACAGAATTATGATTTTTTTCTTTTTATTTTTTAACTTAGTATTATATTTAATGAATGCTTTGTTTTGCATTAAAGGCGAAGTTTTATTTTGCAGTCTCAATCTGTGCCTTTTAATATTCTATTTTTTACTATACTATATTGCACCAATTGAAAATGAACAGTTTAATAGTTAATTCCAAAAATATGTCACTGGTTATACTTTTATGAACCTCACAATTAAAAAAGTCAAATAAATCTTTGGATACTATTATATTAGCCTTTTTTTATATTTTTTTTTTGTGGTGTATATTCCAAATATTTCTTTGATTCTTCAGTACAGACACCAAGAAGTCTCACGGCCCTGTTCCGATGGGTAGGTCAGTTTTTTAACTTTCAAACTTTCGTATTCTTTAAGTTTTACCCAATTTTGAATTTCGCTTGGTGCACAGTGTGATTCACTTGTAGTAAGAATTTTTTCACACTGTCACAGAATACATACACTGTGCACAATTATTTACTTTGCTCAGTACTTTTCTTATGGCCCAGTAGGGGGAGTATCCAGTCTCGATGTGAGAAGGCCTCTGAGCTCCGCCATCTCCTTCCCCAACCCCAGCAGGGCTTCGTCCACGTCGTTAGGCAGAGGTTGCTCTGAGGTGTCCCTGGGGGGAGACAGGGCATGGGCTCTCCTGGCCAGCGCCAGGACCTCCTCGCTACCCTCCCTCCCAGCGCTCCACGTCCACCGTCAGGCGCCTGAGCTGGTCTGCCAACCCGTCCACCCTTCGCCCCAACTCGATGAGCTGCGGGCCATAGTCCCGGCCAGAACCCTGAGGGCCGGTCTGCACGGCCGGGGCCGCGACGGTCGATAATGCGGCCGCTGTAAGCGACCGGAGCTATCGGTGGATGGTGCCGATCATTTTGATCGGGCCGTCCATCTCAAAGTCCAGCCACCTCTGGATGCCCTGCACCATCTTAGTAATTAGTATTGGCGCTAAGGGCCTCCACCGCGGCCCCCAGGCGCTCCTCTAAGTTCGCCCTGACCGCCCGCAGCTCCTCGCCATGGGCCCTCTGCGCCCGGGCGAGCTCCCTTGCCGCCTCCAGCCTCGCCGACTCCAAGTTCAGGCGATGCCTGATCCTGGAGTCGGAGAGGCATAGGGCCAGCTCGTAAAGGTCGTTGAGGGCCTCATGCGCCTCGGCCTTAGCCTCCCGCCGCATGTTCTTGCTTTGTTCCAGAGCCGCCTTCCCCCTCTGAAACAGCAGGCCAGCCTGCTCCGTTGCCGCGTCCTTGGTGACGGGCCCCTTGCGGCTCCTCCCGAAGGACGGCAGGATGCTAAGGCGGCCCTGCGCTTGTTCCGGAAACCCTGCCTGAAAAGGAGATTCCATCTCCTCCTCAATGTAGGTGTACTCCCCCCTCTCCATGGCCCCCACATCAGCCAGTATGCCATTTTTTTGTCTTTCTTGACTGGAAGTCTGTAATTGTGTTCGGTTCATAGAGGATTCAGGCTAATTACTGGGTTCATCTATATCATTGTTTTTCATATTTCTTAAAAATTTTTTTAGAGCATTTATCTCTACTACTTGTTCACTTGAATCCTCTTCGCAGTTGTAACTATCAGAATGGAATTGAATTAATCTTGTTATTTACAAAGCCCTTAATGTGCTTTTAAAAGTGTGGCAATCTGGGTTATCAATCCTATAATGATACGCCCGAACTTGACCAAATACATTTTCGATAGGGTCGGAATTGAAATAGCACGGGCGCATAATTTTTATATTTTTCTTTTTAAAAACTTGCCACACTCTCTTTAATTTTTTTTTTAAAGAAGGCACATATGATTCTTTACCTGCATTGTCCACAAATCTAGTGTTTTTTAATCTTACAATCGCTTATTTCCAAAAACTGTGGTGGGGTGATTTTTCTGTAACTGCCTGTCTAAGCGGTTTTCGTCTGTTTGTTTTATTTCGCAGACTTGCACCCACCATTGACACGAAGAGATCATCGAAGAATGAAATGGATTCCGCTGTGTTTCTCGCAGTTTCGCTCACTTCAGACCCATCAGTATAATGAGCTATAAAATAGGACAATACATATTAAATTAGTTCCTTTAAATATACCTAAGCTGCACAACATTTTGATTTTCAATTCTACAACCTCCTCTTCACGGAGTTGTGGTTTTTAGTTGTTTTGTTAGACCAATCAAAAAATCCAAGCATAAATCGATGGTATAACGCTACGAGTTAAATATTTTTTTGTAACTAAGAAATATCTAAATAGGTAAAGCTATGTCTAAAACACATTAGCTTAAGATATCTAATTATTATAATAGGGATTATTGTCATTTCTCTAAAAAATATTCTCGTTACAAAAAATAAAATAAAACATTTTTTTTTGTATTTCACAAATGTTTATTTCTTTTTCTTCAAACACTTTGAATAATATTTCCTTGCTTTTATCTTGAACAAATCCTCATCATCATCACACTCTCTCCTGTTATTTAAAATTTTATTAATTTCTTTACAATAATTATGCATAAAAAATCTAGAATTTATTTTCAACAAATAATTAATTAGATCTTCTTTATGTTACATCACATTTTATATAATCAAAATCAGTAAACATTAAACAGTAGGTCTTTATCAATTCCATTAAATTGTTTTATCCAAATTATTTTTAATTATTAAATATAATTTGGATTTGGACAGTAATTTATATCTTGCAAATTCGATATACAGCTTAGGAGAGAGTCGGTGGGACTACAGAGCCATTTTTTATTTACATATTCCCTGTATTTAATATATTCGGGCTGATTATTTGATTCTAAATCTTTTTTACATTGTTTACACCCCTTGAAGACATTTTTTTTTGCATTTCTTAAAAAGTAGCCGCTGACATATTGTAAGCCCCCTAATTTACGGGGATCAGCGGCTTTTTCATCAAGGTTGTAATTATTACTTCAGGAATTTTTCCAAATTACCATGGTTTGTTTACTCCCACCGTCAGTAATTAAAAGGTTGCTCAAGGCATAACAATTGTCAGTCTCACAATTCGCTGCTGGAGCATGGACACTGGAGAGAATGTTTATTAAGAGTGTAGAATACGCCGATTCGAATTTCTCGGTTGATGGGTTTATGTTTTCCAAGGCATTGACTGCACAAGCAACTGTGACTAATGTGCCACGCTCCGCTGAAGTAACAGCTCCAACTTGCCGTATATCAATCACGTCTTGCCACTACCTTAGGGTCTTTGAACAGTAGTGACACCTGTCTCGTCAATGTTGTATATCCTGTGCTCATATGTCTATCCAACACAGTTTGTTAATTATTATAATAGGATTATTGTCATTTCTCTAAAAAATATTCTCGTTACAAAAAATAAAATAAAACATTTTTTTGTATTTCACACAATGTTGTATTTCTTCTCTTCACAAAACTTTGAATAATTATTTCTTTGCTTTCATCTTGAACAAATCCTCATCATCATCACACTCTGTCGTGTTATTTAAATTTTATTAATTTCTTAACAATAAAAACCTAGAAGTTATTTTTAACAAAATAATTCATCATCACATTTATATAATCAAAATCAGTAAACATTAAACAGTAGGTCTTTATCAATTCCATTAAATTGTTTTTTATCCAAATTATTTTAATTATACGTAATTTATATCTTGCAAATTCGATATACAGCTTAGGAGAGAGTCGGTGGGCTACAGAGCCATTTTTATTTACATATTCCCTGTATTTAATATATTCGGGCTGATTATTTGATTCTAAATCTTTTTAACATTGTTTACACCCCTTGAAGACATTTTTTTTGCATTTCTTAAAAAGTAGCCGCTGACATATTGTAAGCCCCCTAATTTACGGGGGATCAGCGGCTTTTTCATCAAGGTTGTAATTATTACTTCAGGAATTATTTTCCAATTACCAATGGTTTGTTTACTCCCACCGTCAGTAATTAAAAGGTTGCTCAAGGCATAACAATTGTCAGTCTCACAATTCGCTGCTGGAGCATGGACACTGGAGAGAATGTTTATTAAGAGTGTAGAATACGCCGATTCGAATTTCTCGGTGATGGGTTTATGTTTTCCAAGGCATTGACTGCACAAGCAACTGTGACTAATGTGCCACGCTCCGCTGAAGTAACAGCTCCAACTTGCCGTATATCAATCACGTCTTGCCACTACCTTAGGGTCTTTGAACAGTAGTGACACCTGTCTCGTCAATGTTGTATATATCCTGTGGCTTATATCTATCCAACCACAGTTTGTAAATTATTATAAAAAGCTTCCACATTTGTTTTGTTGAAACTAGTAGCTTTGAAAGGCTTGTAGCCTGAGCTACGCGTACTGACATTGACGGGTTTCTATTCATGAATGAACGGAACCATTCTTCACCAGCCATCTTATTCTCAACACAAGTAGCAGGTCGTTTTATGTTGTATTTAGTTGTCAGTTCAAATGCCAGCTTCCGTCCGTACTTCCTTCCGTACTTCCTTCGTAGAAAGGCCAAAATAAATGTCTGCGCAACGTGTAATGTATTTTGACAGCTGCTGTTGCATTTGTTGCACAGGTTTTACCTCGGCGCAAACAGCCGTGTCGCTGTTTAAACCAGGGTTGTTGCGGATGCTGATTTTTTCACATCCGCGGATGAGGATGCGGATGCAGATTCCAGAGGGCAAACATCCGCGGATGCGGATGCGGAAGCGGATGTTTACAAAAATCTTAAGTTTTTGGGAGAAAAATTTAAAAGACAAGTCAAATAATCAGTAATTATATATCATTATTTATTATTTTATTTATAAAGAAGCAAGTCAAGTACTATTAAGTACTAATTATATATTTTAGTAATTAAATTTAAACAAGGGAGCATTATATTTGATAAAAAGTAGAATAGCTGCCTTTTCGGGATCCAGTCTGTTTCGCAAGGGGTCGTATATCAACCCAGCGCTACTAATTGCCACACTCTCTGGTAACTTTCAAGTTTTAATTTTTTTTTTTAAAGAGGGCACGTATGATTCTTTACCTGCATTGTCCACAAATCTAGTATTTTTTAATCTTACAATCGCTTTTTTCCAAAAGCTGTGGTGGGGTGATTTTTCTGTAACTGCCTGTCTAAGCGGTTTTCGTCTGTTTGTTTTATTTCGCAGACTTGCACCATTGACACTGTCGAAGAGATCATCGAAGAATGAAATGGATTCCGCTGTGTTTCTCGCAGTTTCGCTCACTTCAGACCCATCAGTATAATGAGCTATAAAATAGGACAATACATATTAAATTAGTTCCTTTAAATATACCTAAGCTGCACAACATTTTGATTTTCAATTCTACAACCTCCTCTTCACGGAGTTGTGGTTTTTAGTTGTTTTGTTAGACCAATCAAAAAATCCAAGCATAAATCGATGGTATAACGCTACGAGTTAAATATTTTTTTTGTAAATAAGAAATATCTAAATAGGTAAAGCTATGTCTAAAACCATTAGCTTAAGATATCTAATTATTATAATAGGGATTATTGTTCATTTCTCTAAAAATATTCTCGTTACAAAAAATAAAATAAAACATTTTTTTTTTGTATTTTCACAAATGTTTATTTTCTTTTTCTTCAAACACTTTGAATAATATTTCCTTGCTTTTATCTTGAACAAATCCTCATCATCATCACACTCTCTCTGTTATTTAAAATTTTTATTAATTTCTTTACAATAATTTATTTATTTATTAATTTATTATACATAAAAAATCTAGAAGTTATTTTTAACAAATAATTAATTAGATCTTCTTTATGTACATCACATTTTATATAATCAAAATCAGTAAACATTAAACAGTAGGTCTTTATCAATTCCATTAAATTGTTTTTATCCAAATTATTTTTAATTATACAGTAATTTATATCTTGCAAATTCGATATACAGCTTAGGAGAGAGTCGGTGGGGCTACAGAGCCATTTTTTATTTACATATTCCCTGTATTTAATATATTCGGGCTGATTATTTGATTCTAAATCTTTTTTACATTGTTTACACCCCTTGAAGACATTTTTTTTTGCATTTCTTAAAAAGTAGCCGCTGACATATTGTAAGCCCCCTAATTTACGGGGATCAGCGGCTTTTTTCATCAAGGTTGTAATTATTACTTCAGGAATATTTTCCAAATTACCAATGGTTTGTTTACTCCCACCGTCAGTAATTAAAAGGTTGCTCAAGGCATAACAATTGTCAGTCTCACAATTCGCTGCTGGAGCATGGACACTGGAGAGAATGTTTATTAAGAGTGTAGAATACGCCGATTCGAATTTCTCGGTTGATGGGTTTATGTTTTCCAAGGCATTGACTGCACAAGCAACTGTGACTAATGTGCCACGCTCCGCTGAAGTAACAGCTCCAACTTGCCGTATATCAATCACGTCTTGCCACTACCTTAGGGTCTTTGAACAGTAGTGACACCTGTCTCGTCAATGTTGTATATATCCTGTGGCTTATATCTATCCAACACAGTTTGTAAATTATTATAAAAAGCTTCCACATTTGTTTTGTTGAAACTAGTAGCTTTTGAAAGGCTTGTAGCCTGAGCTACGCGTACTGACATTGACGGGTTTCTATTCATGAATGAACGGAACCATTCTTCACCAGCCATCTTATTCTCAACACAAGTAGCAGGTCGTTTTATGTTGTATTTAGTTGTCAGTTCAAATGCCAGCTTCCGTCCGTACTTCCTTCGTAGAAAGGTCAAAATAAATGTCTGCGCAACGTGTAATGTATTTTGACAGCTGCTGTTGCATTTGTTGCACAGGATTTACCTCGGCGCAAACAGCCGTGTCGCTGTTTAAACCAGGGTTGTTGCGGATGCTGATTTTTTCACATCCGCGGATGAGGATGCGGATGCAGATTCCAGAGGGCAAACATCCGCGGATGCGGATGCGGAAGCGGATCTTTACAAAAATCTTAAGTTTTGGTTGGGAGAAAAATTTAAAAGACAGGTCAAATAATCAGTAATTATATATCTTTATTTATTATGATGAAGATAGACAATAAGATCTTTGCCTACGCAAATTCCGCAGTACTGTTTGCAGGCAGATGATTCCATTTTCGTCGTATTGAGAAATACAGATGTCTAGTGCACAGAAAGCTCCAGTTCGGTTCAGGCCGGCGCTGCAGTGGACGATCATAGGAGGGAAGGTTCTGCTATTCTCGCCAAATTCAGCTGCTAACTGAGCTTCCCTCACCAGCAAAATAAAATTTAATAAGTCTTTCGGGTCCCGAGAGAAGCGGTAGTGGGGCCAATCTGTGTAAGCAAAATGCTGGAGGTCCGAGAAGTCTCCACTATCTTTAGTTATCCTCAAGTTGGTTACAACGTAATGACTGTAAGTCTTGACCTCCTTGGTTTTGATGGTGAATCTGCCGTGGGTCACCGATGTCCCTTTCTCAGGGCTCCAGTACTGGACACACCGCTCTCGGTTTCCTTCCACTACTTTAGTCAGCGTAACGATCACTCGAACTTGGAAAGCGAACACCATTTTGTAGAAATCTGGGACTGTATCTTGAATTGGAGCCTGACAACATATAAACGTCCCCTTGGCGTTGTGACCGTCGACATGGTTGGCATGTATAAAGTCGCTTTCACCCTCTTCTGCTGGAAGGATTACCCGGCTGTGGTCGTAACAAGTTATAAAAAAGTACCTACTCTTGCCAAGGTTTTCCGTGGCCAGGGACATATCCCTGGCCAGTCCGAGTACAAATAATGCTTAATTCGTCTTCTTTCTCCGGTAGTGCAGCTGCGAACATCAAGAATAGTCTTAATATATCCGGACTTTCTTCTTTCATTTACTGTCTCGATCAGCAGCTCCCCGGCTTCAAAAGTCTGTTGTTTACAATTATAAGTGCACCAGTACGGAGCACATTTCTCTCGTCCAGCAACACGGAGCTCTGTTAGCATCACAATAATGCGAGAATTCTGTTCCCAGACCATCTGCCAGAACTGCCCGATAGTTTCTTTCATAGGTCCTTGAGTCGCCAACTCGCCACGTACTTCATAGGGGTTCCAAAACTATCCACGTAATTCGCATGAATGTAATCGGTATCATTGTTTTTAGGAGTTATCTTCACACGGGTCTCGTCCCAGCAGCGAATTTGTTCGTAGCGGTTTTTGTTTTTATTTTCTTTTTTTTTTAATGTTCACAGGTTCTAAACTCAGGCTGTGTCACAACACGGTAATATTCGAACTGGATGCTCTTAAGTAACCACACTGATTTTTCGTCTTATAAATTCTTCCTCACAAAACGGAACAAAGTTCGGGTTAGATATTTTCAAATGAGGCTCACACTAACAGAAAAGAGCTTTAATATTGAGACAGGTAAATTATTAGTATAGGCTACAAGAATGACATATCTAAGGGCATCAAAAACTACGACATAATTTGAACTTTATTAATTAACAAATATAAAATTCCTTAAGCTAATAATAATAATACTTTTCATTTGTATCATATATGTGTTTTACAAAAAATTTAATTCTTAAATATTAACGACAATACAAAGAAACAATATCGTGACAGAAAATGTATTGTTCGGACAGCGATAAACAATCATGTCTTTGTTTGCGTAAGCTTCGAACCACTGATACAAGATCTAATGTTTTGCTCTCACAATACTGAGCCATGCAAATGTCTATAGCCGCAAAAGCGGCGGCTCGATTTAACCCGGCACTAGAATGCACCAGCAGTGGAACAAGAACATGTTGATGGAGCTCAGCTTTGTGACTGAGCTGTTCTCACTTTCACAAAAAAACTATAGGAGTCCGAAGGATTTTGAGGGACTTGCTGGGAAGGCCAGTCGGTGTAAGCGAAGTGTTTCACATTCAGGATAACTCCACTGCCATCCATCACATGGAGACTAGTAATTACATGATCTTGAAAGACTTGTACTTCCTTTGTCGTAATATAGAATTTACCAAAGACGACTGATGTGTGCTGGATTTGGCTCCAGTAGGGAAAGCAAGCCTCTTTGTCTTTTTCCACAATTCTGGTCAGCATCACAATTACTCTTACCTTGTGAGTAAATATCATAGCCCACCAATCCTGGATGCTCTCTTGGAGAGGCGCCTGACAGAGTATAAACTTCCTTGGAGCCTTGTAGCCATCCAACCACGACGCGTTGATGAAGTCGATCCCATTGTTTCCTGGGAGGACCACTCTGTTGAAGTCGAAGCACTTAATCGAACCCCTATTTTTGTTCACGTTTTCCAGCAGCGCCGCGATGGTGCATGGCGACTCGACACTTTCTTCTAACAACTTCTTATGCTCGGATCTCAGCTCCCACCTATCTTCAATTCTCTTAATGGCCAATCGATACCCATTTTCAAAGTCACTATTTCTAGACGAGATCCCACCCATATTGAAGTACAGGATTAAACTGACCGTGATAAAGGCTGAGGCACAAATGTTTACTGTTGCTCAAAATAGGATAATTTATATCAATTCTATAAGTATTTACGTCAGTTTTATTAGCTTCGGACAAAAGAGACTAATGATGTTAATATTAGCTTTTATTATATCCTCAAATGAAAAAAAATCACAAGCATAATTGAGTTGTTATGCTATTTTATTTATTTATCTAAGAGCTAAATTATCTCTTCTATATACAGCCCCGCCGATGCAGGCTAGCTGAGAAAGTAAATAATAAATATTGGATAAAATAATAAGATAGAGTTTCAGAGATTAAATAATTTATTTTATCGTACGTTTAACAAAACATGTTTAAATATAAAAAATGACTAATTAATCTACAAAATTATTCTACTTATAACCTAATAATACTTTATGCTAACTTGAGTACACCTGAACTTACACTAGGCACTACCGTGTCACTGGAGTCGCAATTAAATGCTACAAACATCAATCAAAAAATTTTCATATGGTCCATATTAAAAGTATCCTCATTCATTCAGAATGTCTACATATTTACTTAGAAGTAAGATAGATATAAAGTGCTATGTAGCAAAAGGCGTAGTGGGCTACATTATTCAAACAATCAAACCTTTGCTTCCTGAGTTTTGACACGGTAGAAAACAAATTAACGCGACCGGTTGCCAAAAACGACGAGATTGAAATATCGATAGCACAAAACACCATGGCCTGACCGAGTCCATCATTGCTATGGATTATCACTGGGCTCGTGAAGCCTTTAAATTTCTCCGGAGTCACATGTACTTTGCTGTACAGCTGGACCATGTTTATAAGTTCAAGAAATTCATTTCCTTCCTGAGAGCACAAGGTAATGCTTTGGCCGGTTCTGATACATAAAATGATGGACAATCAGCATGCTGCCCTTATTATGCACGACGATCAGGGTCGTGATTTGATAATTAGGATAATTTAAAACTGTCGATGTCTGGACCGTCAGCAACACGAATTGTAGAGACGACCCCTTTTCTTCGTTCCAATAACGATAGCTTCCGTTTTCTCCAGGCATATCGACATGACAATTATCTCAGTTTGATTCTCCCAAACCATCTGCCAAAACTTCTCGCTGGTCTCTGGATCCGGCGACTCCGCGACAATGTATGCTATCGGCCGGTTGAAGCCTTGTATAAGGCTCGCATTGATGTAGCTGCAGCGGTTTTCTTATTCTGGAAGGACGACGCGGCTGTGGTCAAAGCATAGCCTTCTTTCTTGATATGAATCTTCTTCTTGGATACCGGCGACTATAGAGGCGCTGAATGTCCCTTCTATTTTGGCGTTTATTAATTCTGCATGCTCTTGGCAGATAAGTTTGTAAGCATTTGCACTTTCAAAATATTTGGTGAAGCCCTCGCGGGTCAGAGCTTTTGAATGGCGGCAACCCATTTTCGGTATAATATCGAGTGTATCGAGTAATAACTGAAATAATTTTTCATAGCATTTTGATTTACACTCTCCCACTTTTTTCCTGGGCAAAACCTCAGCGATAACTAAAATGTACAATCAATTATTTATTTAATTAAAAATATGTGTTACAGACTAGTTAGTAATAATAATTGTGTAAATGACGTTTTCAGGAAACCCATGTAAAATCATTAGTTAAAATTAAATTATTGAGGAAAACATACTGTTTGCTTATATAGTTATCAGTTATGACTACGGCTCAATTAAGTTCTCTGATGTTATGCTTATTTTTCAACAATCATTATCGCCAATTTCATAAATATATCAAATATAGACTAACTTGGTTAGCTTTTTGCTTGGTTATCTTTTGTCCCGAGTTGATATCTGCACGTCATCATATCTTAAGTATTTTTTGCGATGAAGTTTTTATGCAATCAAGCGTGAAAAAAAGAAAAAAAAAATTACGTTTTATTTTTACTGTAAATTTTAAACTCCGACATAAGAAGCATTACTGGTAACCTACAATTAAATGCTACTAGCAGACACAAGTAACATGTTTTTCAAGTGAAATGTTTATATCCCTTTGTAAATATTGATAATGGATGCAAAATATTATGAATTCAATAAACAGTCGTACCTCTCCCTGTTTTACTATCAGAATTTATATCTGCTGCACACTCAATGTCGTATTTCAGAAAAAGGTTTCTGAAGCACTTTAGTAAGTATGGTGTGTCAAAAATTGTGAATATTTCTGTGTCAAATATTTTGATCATTGGTTGCTGTGACGTTGCTCCCAAAATTGATAATGCTCTCCTGTTTACTCCATCCATGTCGCACACAGTAGCCCTAATGTGTAAACCGGCTTGGAACCAAGACTGCAAGACCTGAAATAAATTAAAGATGGTTGCAGAAACAATATGTTATATAAAATAAGTTTATTAATTTCCTTATTAAAATAAACATTATTCATATATTCACCTCTTTTATCAGCACAGCAAGTCAATCAGCGGTAGAAAACCCACTAGAAAAGTAGTGAGCGATGGGTTGCTTTACAGACTTTCTTATGCCTGCTATCATAAAAACCAATGCATATGAAGCTGCAAATAGGTGACCTCCCTTGTTTTCCATGGTCTTGAAACCCTTCAATTTTATCTGATTTTGGGTTATATTCCAAATGTTTTTTTTAGTGAGATTTCGTCAAACATCAATAGGGGAGACTGAGGATACTTGATACCCCCTTTTGGTTTTTTTAATAAAATCTAAAATATCCGTCATTATTAATTGTTTATTTCATTGTTGGGTCCGAAATTTAATAAACTACAAGTTATGAAGCCATGGAAATTTTAGGATTGCAAATAAATTTACTACTGAATAAAAACTTCAACGATAGCTTTGTACCATGTGTCCTCAATATGTAGGAGAGTTGGTCCATGTGTCCTACATGGTTAGGAAACCGTATCTTTGGTAAAGTGAAAAGAAGATTAAATAAAAATAAAGACTTAAGTTAGTTTTCAGTTGCTTTAATCATTCTACACCAACTCATAATGTCAAGAGTTTGAGATAAATCATTCTTATTAACTAACTAACTAACACAACAAGAAAGAAAGTACCTGGAGAAGGTAAACTGAACATTTTCCTCAAGAGTCTGTAGCAAGTTGTCCTTCCAACAAGTGATAGATATGTCCGTTCCTTCGTAATTAGTGACTTGTTCTTCATAAGTGCCTCTCTCAACAGTCTCTTTCATAAATTCTTTTTGGATAGGCAGTTTATATTTTATAGATAATGTATTTGTAAATTACTATTAGCATTAAGTTCTGTAATGTGTTGTGCAATAATGGGGATAAAAGGTTGGCGGCGCACTTGTAACTCCACTGGTGTTGCAGGTGTCCATGGGCGGCGGCAATTGCTTACCATCAGATGCTCGTCTGCCACCTATCACATTAAAGAGTATCTATCTGTCTTTTACAGGTTTTACCCAGCCTGTTCCTCTGCATAGTGCCTAGAGCATAAATGCCCTGATTTGCCAAGTAATGAAGGAGTGGTATTGAAGTGTAGAAATTATCAAAATAAATTATGTGGTTTATCATTCTTGGAACATTGCGACAAAGCCGAATTACTGTATTGCCAATCACACCATGGTCCGGCTCATCAGATTGGCACCATTCAAAATTGTACGCAAATCCTTATAGAGAGCAAATCAAACTTTGAAACCCCATATGTGCGGTTTATTGGGGAGGTATTGTTTCATAAAATGTGCCACTTTCGTGGCACACATTTGTTCATCGATCGAGAGTCTTTGTTCTAAGCACAGTGTTTGAAAATAAATGGTTGAGGTGGTTAATTTTGGTCTCATCTTGTGTGTGTATCGAAGACTACTTTTGTAAAAATTAAATCACTCAATTAAATAAAACCTTTTGCAAATCTATTATGCTTTTCAAAATTCTCCCACCGCGCATTTATATTTTTTCACCATCTGGAATTGGTATGTCGTGTGGAAGCATGTTTGGTAAGATAGGTTTATTGGGTAGATCTTGGGAACGAAAGTAAGGGGCCTCGCTGATGAGATTTAGCCCACGTCTATATTAGTCCACGCTACGCCACTGCATTTTGTATAGTCTTAGGGCAACAATTTTTTCTTCTTTTGTCCATCTGTGTCCGCAGCCTTTTTTTTTGTAATTCCTTATTTGGGATTGCAATAATAAGGCAAATGTTGGTGTCAACTTCTGTGACAACTTTTTTATGGAGTTGTCATCGGTAAGAATATTTAACACTGCCCTGGACTTCAATTTCTTTAAAGAATTGCGTAATTGGCCAATTCTTTTCATATACTTTGTACATTTTTGATAAAGCTGACTTTCTTTCTATGTTTTTACATTCATTTTAATAAAACACTCTGAAGTTGACGCACTTGAGAGTTGCGCTGTATTACTTATTTCTCTCAAAGGAGTTCTTTGTGAAGGACCAGGTTGTGGCTCTGTATTGCATGTTGAAGCTTGAGTTGGTGGTGGTATGTATGTCTGTTCTGAAGGGTTTAACGTCATCACAGAAGCAGCAACTTTTTTCTGAATAAAAAACAAAATATGTTAAAATAAACTAAAAATGTTTTAATTTTTTCAAAACACCATGCTACGAAAAAGTTGTTAGCACTTACATCATGTGGGACTGCATTTCTTGACAATTTTACCATAGTGGAATCCGTAAAAGTTCAAAATGCCGGATGAATGTGCAACCAGCACCGGCAGCGCCACCACATGGGCGCGATTGAATATAAAATGCCTGAAAGTCTCGACTTGGAAGACATTGAGAAATGCTGGCCTCGTTGGCAACGCTTCAAGCAAGCTTTTAAGATTTTCCTTTAAAACCCAGCCTTTTAAACCCAGAAGCAAGCGCTTCTGGGTTTAAAAGGCTGTCTGAGCAAAGGAAAGCGGCCATTTTGCTGAATTGTGTCGGGCATCAAGCACAGGAACTATACTTCTATGTGCTAAAGGAAACGGATGCTGAAGAAAAAATAAAATTGGATGAAATAATCAAAAGTTTTGATAACTATTTTAAGCCGAAGCAAAATGAGGTCATCAATACGTATAACTTCAATAAAAGGGTCCAGAAGGATGGTGAATCATTTGATACCTTCTACACAGCTATAAGAAAACTGGCAGAAAACTGTAATTTTGATACACAAAAAGACAGGATGCTGAGGGACAGGATCGTCCGTCATCGGAGTGAGCGATCAGCAGACGCAGCAGAAGCTTCTGGAAGTCAAAGACCTATCACTGGACAGAGCTCTTGACATCTGCAGGTCTGCGGAGCTCTCTAAGGAGCACATTAAGACGCTGACCAACCCCGAGGTGCATGCAGTACAGACGGCAACACCGCAGCATCAAGGCGTGGCATCATCATCACCATCAAACCGAGCTAATTATTCTAATATAACAGGAAGAACAATTTTAATAATATTATTAATAATAAAAAGTCATTGTTATAATAATAAAAGCCAAAGCAATTAATAAAGTAAAAAAAAATATCTGTGTAAAAAAAGTGTAGCAGAGAGAATGGGCCAAGAAGCTGTCCTGCTTTTGGCAAAACCTGTAGCAGATGTAACAGACTGAACCATTTCAGTATAGGCTGTACATCTAAAAAGGTTCATAATATTAATAATGAGGAATTATGACTAGTAAGTTCAATAGATCTTAGTAAGAATGTGTGCCTAAAAGGCAAAATAGCTCAAATTAATGGTTATAGGTCTTACACTGTACTAGATAATAATAATGTTAAGTATGTAAGAACCTTCTTTCTACATTCGACCAGCATGAGTTTTGTGTTTCACCAGGCGAAGTCAGAGGCTCACCACTCCTGGTTGAATAGGTAGTTTTAGTGTAGTAAAATATTGTTTAGATAAATAAGTTAATTGAATGTAATGTAACAACAAAGTAATAGTCTAAGTTTTGTAAAGTTTGTTTATATAATTCTGCATAAGTTCCTATAAGAGGAAAATAATTTGAAATGTTTTGTAAAAAAGGGATAAATAAAAATAAAAGGGGATGAAGGGTATTTTTAATGTAATTAGTGTTGCTTAAAAGTTCTACAGTAATTTATTTGTATTGTGTAATTAAAAGTGATAAAAGTTGAACTTTTCTATTAAAAGGGGATGATGTAATGGAACGCATTCTTATTTAAAAAGTATAATGTCAATAAAGTGACATCTGTCAAGTGGGCGTCCCTTCCCCCTCTCTTCCGCCAGACCTCGACGCACACACGTTCTCTGTAACTATTAACTATTATGTAATTGTAAATATATAAATCCTGAAGACCAGTTAACATTAATAAATTCACACAATATCTTATACATTGACCTGACTCCGTACTAAGTAGCTTATGCACTTGTGTTACAGATATCAGACAACAGAGGATCACAAATATAATACTTAAATACATATATAACACCCAGACACTAAACAAACACAAGTGTTCATCACACGAACGTTTGTCCAGGGTGGGGATCGAACCCACGACCTTTGGCGTATGAGACAGGGTCACTACCATCGCGCCAACCGGCCGGTTAGGTTAGGTTTTTTTTTTTCCTTCTTTTATTCTCCTATTTGATGTTTGATTTACAATCTTGTTACAGTTAACACAGAGGCCTTATTTGTCCTTTGTGTCAAAATAGGCCGAAATTGCCGACTTGACTTCTTCATCATCGCCAAATTTTTTTCCACGCAGCTCTTTCTTCATTTTTGGAAATAAGTAGTAGTCACTAGGGGCTAAGTCTGGACTGTAGGGCGGGTGGTTCTTGTTCGAAGCCGCACCGGTGAATGGCAGCCGTCGCAACATGGCACGTGTGAACGGGTGCGTTGTCGTGCAAAAGGAGCACACCTTTTGCAAGTTTTCCTCTTCTTTTTTCCTTGATGGCTTCTTTTAATCTCTCTAGTAGAGAAGCGTAGTATTGTCCGGTTATAGTAACACCACGTTCTTTATAATCAATGAGTAAAATACCTTCTGTATCCCAAAAGACAGTCGCCATGATCTTCCCGGCCGATTGTGACACTTTGAATTTCTTTGGAGGAGGTGTACCTTTTTTGTGCCACTGCATCGACTCTTGTTTCGACTCAGGTTCATAGTGGTGAACCCAGGTTTCATCTCCAGTAACAATCCGGGCCATAACAGGACCGGTCGCGCAGCAACATCGCGACACAACACAACACATCGCAAAAAAAAAAAAAAATAAGTGAACAAATACTACAATTAACAATGCACTATGCGGAGAACAATGCAGCGGGCAAGGTGACTTAGCTTATAATTTAACCTTTTCGGAAGCGGGGCAAAATTATCAGGCAAACAATAAATAGCGGCAAACAATGTATGGCAAACAATAAATGGAGGAGCCCCTGAACCTCCGATCAACGGAGGCCCAGGAACAGCGCGTTCAGCCCCCCAACTCCTAACAGGAGGCTACTATTAGGTGCCACCTCCGGGGGGATGACAGTCAGAGGTTCCTCCTCCCTAACAAATACATAGTAAGGGAGGGGATACCCGGGCCCGTCCACCCGAAAGTTGAGCCGGGGGTGTCTCCTCTTAAAATGCCTAGCGGCCTGCGAGGCTAAAATCTTGCCGCACAGTAGGCATTGCTAAGTTTTGTAGTTGCCCACCGCCCTTCTGCTGGCCATATAGGGAGCCGCGGAGGACGCTGCAGCCGCCCTGGAGCCCCTTGCCGCAGCCCTCCCCCGCACCGCCGCTCCCATTGAGCGTCCTGGCCTTGCTCGCGGAGTGGGGATGGTGGTACATGCGGAGTGTATGGACGATCGGGAGGGGGGTCTCTCCTGTCGGGGGGTACGCCGCACTCCCGAACCGCCGGCACGCTGCGCGGGCGTCCCCATAGTTGGAGATTCAGCCCGGGCCGAGAAGGAGCCGGGAGTTCCCGGAGGTTTCTTTTTTTTTTTTTTTTTTTCTAAGTATCCCAGATATTAAGTTCCGGGGCATTGTACATCTGTTGTCTCTTACATCTAATTCTAGACATTTCTACACTTAAAAACTAAACTCTTCTCTCTTTCATCTAATTCTAAACATTTCTACACTTAAATCTAACAATTTAAACTCTTATCTATTACAGCTAATTCTAATTATTTCTACACTTAATCTAAAACACTCGGTCCTGGTCTCGGTCGCGGTCGCGGTCGCGGGTCGCGGTCGCCGTGTCGCGGTCGCCGTGTCGCTGATGTCGCCGGTCTTGGTCTTGGTCGCGGTCGCGGTCGCGGTCGCCCTAGTCGGTCGCCCTGGGCGGTCGCGGTCGCGGTCGCTGTCTCGGTCGCGATCTTGGTCGCGGTCGCCCGGTCACGGTCGCCCTGTCGTCTAGTCCCTTCAGTCGTAAGTCGCTTTGTCAGTCAGTCGTCGAGTCGTTATTTTTACATTTTCTTTGCACATATTGTGCTCTATCTCATGTTTTTATTTATCTTACACTCTTGTTTATACATTTTGTCTTACATTTAATTACAATTACTTTACATTTTTCTTGCACATTTTTGTGCCTTTTTCTCTTATTTCTATTTATCTTATTTATCTTATATTATCTTGTTTTTGTATTCATTATATCTAACATCTTATTACATAGTACTCTATCTCTTATCATCTAATTATCTTATTATTATCTAACATTGTGGTAACATTTCAAATATTTTACAAAGTATTTACTTGTTGACCCCTTGTACTATTTAGTTTATTAACTGTCTTGACTATTTTTGTGCAGAATGATATTAGGTGCTCTCTTTCCTTTCTATTGCTAATTATACATTTTATGCTGTCTCTATTTATGATTTTATTTATTTTATGTTCCAGGTTTTGTCTGTCGTTACCAAAACGGGGGCATTCAGTCAGGAGGTGAACCTCGTCCTCCACCTTGTCAGAGTCGCAGGGGCACGCCGGACTCTCCTTACACTTGAAACGGTTCAAGTATTCGGAGAATCCGCCGTGGCCCGTCAGACACTGCACCAGGCATGGGTCCAGCTCTATCTTGGTGATGTCTCTGTAGGCCTCGATGGCATTTGGGAAGAATACCTTTGTGGTCGCTGCTGTTCAGTTTGAGCTGGTGATTGTTTGTGCTGCTCTTGGTGACGCCTGGTGCAACCTTAGCAGCCACTGCGGACCTGGCCCTGTCCTCCCACCTCTTCCTGACAGGGCATTCCACACTGAAGGCGTTGTGTGTGGCTTCTATTCCAGCTGCCTTGCAGTTGCAACATTCGGGGGCCGAGCCCGCCAGCCAGCCGTCACACTTCGCCCTCATATGCGGCCCACCACAGTGGCTGCACTTTTCTGCGCTTTCCTTGCAGAAGCGTCTACCATGCCCAAACCCTAGGCAGAGCGAGCACTGGATCAGTGGCGATTGGTCCTCGACCTTTACCTTCTGAATGTCGATGTGGACTGACCCTTTCACCATCATCCTGTTCCACAGAGGCGGTGATACCTGGAGAGCGATGTTGCTGACATGGGGGCTGCGGGTCTTTCGCTTGAACTTGATCTCAACAAGTTCCCGGAGGTTAGGTTAGGTTAGGTTGGGGGACTAAGGTGCATCGACCTCCCCGAGTGGCCCTTTCAGTTGTATTTTTGCCTCTGTGGTGGGGGCTGCAACTGAAAGGGTCCGGTGTCCCCCGGGCAACGGCGGGTGGTAATGCGCCCACATTGCCACCCGCCGGCTAACGGATGCACGCATCCGGCGGACCGACCCCGATGCTAAGGATCGCGCTCAGCGCATACTGCTCCGGGGTCCTTGTTGTCGCGCCGAGGGTTGGAGGACCGACCTCTTTTATGGACCGTAGCGCACTAGGGCCGGGCACGGAGGCTGCCTTCGTACCAGGGGGGCCCCCTTTCTGCCGTGGGTTGGCGCTAGGGGGCTTGGCACCCGCTGTCGGGCGCTTTGGCGTGCGGCGGGCCGGTTCCTGCGTGTTAGGTCCATATAGAGGTCTTCTTTGTTCACCGGCCTACTAGTACTAGTAAGTACTAATCTGTTGCGCCAAATATTTCTTTTTAATTTTTGAACATGTAACGTAACTGATGATATACAAATACACTGGTATACAAAGTTTTTGTATTAAAATTATACTTTTTATTACAATCACACAACCCATAACTATTTTCTATATTATTTTAGGGATACGAAGTGAACAGTTTATGTGCAAAAGAAGAACCCTAGTTGATATAATCTTGAACAGAAAATATAATCGCCAAATTCAAAGATGTTGAATCGTATTTAATCCAAAAAACATCTTGAGGCATAGTTCATTTAAATGACTTACGAAGCTTATTAAAAAACTCTAAGCATCAGTTTAAAAATAAGTGGGAATTTTGTCAAAGAAATAGGAGTAAACTGATTTCAGCCGAGACAAATTGGTTCAATGGAACTATTCAACTTAAGAAATACCAAATGCCTGTTGGTTGGCCTTCTGGTAATTTTAACACAAGTAGTGACCCAAGTAGCATTTTAGCGATATAAGCAAACATTATAACTCAAAAAAGCTGAGTAAACGATGTATAAAGGTGTTGGTGGTGACCGGTTGTTGTGTAAAAGCGTTTGACAACACTATTTGGCTGTATAAGCTTATACAGCAAAAACGTCCTATAAGGAATTGATGTAAACGTTAACTTCGTGACTTTTTATAGCTGTTATAGTCAGGTGCTATAGCAACCTCCAATATCGCTAGTACACAACACTATAACTCTGTAACAGTGTTTACGGTGGCCGTTATACAGCTGATTTACGCTATAAAGGTTTTCAAGGAACAACAATGGGACTTTTCGTTATAGTAGCGATGAAAACTCAAGTATAGGGCGATATTGTGTTATTGTGGATTTTTAGATCATTGTTACAGGACGTAGGCTATAGTGGACATAAAATATCTACTACAGAATGATATGGTGATATAGCCGAGTTACAAAATACATTTATGTAGCTAAATTGTGATGTAAAGGTTTTTCAATGCCCGTTATAGTCGTAGTGATAAACAAGGTACAAAGACACTTTTATAGAACAATATTTTTTTGAAATTACGCCATAGTGTTATAACGGAGATCCTTTCTCTTTTAAAACACAGTAATGCTGTATAAAGGTAGGCTAGTAACGCTTTTAAATGATAATTAAATTGTGTAACGGCACTTCCATCGCTCTTATACAACAATATTGACATTTTTGTTAAGCGCAATTAATGCGACAAAGAATATTTTTATAAATGACGTAAAATGGATTTAGAGGCTTGGAAAAGATTCAAACGCAGTGGGACTTATAGAAGAGAAGTGAAAAGACAATATGAGGAAATAGCAACGTCATCAAGAAGCATTGAAATCTCTAATGATAGTCAAAACCAAGATCATAATTTAATTAACGAAAACGGTTCCGTACAAAACAGATTTTACGTGAATGAAGATTTGGAGAATCATTTAAATACGGACAAAGATTCTCAATTAATTCAGATTAATTCAGATTCAGATTGGTCAAACTATTATTCAACAGAAGAAAAAAACCAGCAGCTACGAGACGGTTTGAAGAAGTGGGCTGTTAATTACAATATTTCGCATGAAGCAATAAAAAGTTTGCTTGTACTAATAAACGATCGAATTCCAAATATATTGCCTGCAGATCCACGAAAGCTGTTTAATACAGAAAAATGTGTCACTACTCATCCTGTGCGAAATGGACGATATTGGCATAACGGCTTGACAAAAACATTGAAATGCTATCTAGAGATCATTGATAGTAATCTTTTTTTTTTGTCAGTCTGTACCCACGTGTGCGAGTATAGACGCAAATAGTGTGCGAGCGAGAGGTGAATAGTTGCGCCGCCATTTCTAATCCCAGCGTTTATCCGCACGGGTAGTACCGTAAAACTGTGTCCGCGCGAAATAAATACACGAATTGAATGACATCACGTCGAGCACAGGTCAAAAGAGAATCCCTCCCCCGCCCCACTTCATTACGGGCATTTCAGTATTTTTAAATAATAAGGGTTAAACAATATCGGTACTGAAATGATAATGATATCAAAATATTGAAGTTACCGAAAAATAATTCTGTACTGAAATATATTGATATCAAAATATATTTAAATGACGTCGTACCAATAATCGTTATATAGATATTCATACCGGTAAACAGTCCCTGCTCAAAAGGAACCCTAATTTCATGTAATGGTGGTCTAATCAATCATAACGGTGCTATAGTAGAGTTCAGGACACTGTTATAGTATGTTTATGATTTAAAATTCGTAGTTGTTTTAATAAAAGCACAATATTTCGAAAGGGGCATTCAAATATTATCGTAAACCCATATATAGTTTATCAGTAAAATTACAGTCGCACGTCATTTTTCCCGTAAGAGACAATTAATTGAATTTACTTCCCACAATATCTTTGTCCTCCATTTATAAGTATTTGTCTTTTTCTCTTCAAAATCACTGAGACATTTGTAGCGGCGTGAACGAATGGAATGAATGAATGATGAATATTAGTGAAGTAATGGAATCCAGCCGGGCTAAGATGCGCACCGCGACAAAATTTTGTCGACTCTCGTTCGCGAGAGGTCGTTCGTGTCAGGTGAGCGAGAAGCAACTAGCGCTGACGCAATACGAGTGTCGACAAAAATTATCTCGTGGTGCGCATCTTAGCCCGGATGAACTCTTTTACAGTACAAAAAGGTACTATAGTAGCGTTTCGGGGGCTTGTATATCATCAAATAGAGATTGCGTTGCTGTTATATCAACTGCAATAGGCCAAAATTGTCATGCCTGATACTGCTACAGTACCACTATAACGCTAAATGGAGATATAATTGCGCCACTTTCTTTGTGGGTGCAACCTTCTTAGGCCTTTTATATCACCACCGATTGGTTTTCACAAAACGTTCTAAGGACTTCTATACAACTAATTTTTGCTTGTTGGGGAGCAAACTAAGCGGAAACGAACAGCTGAACTACGAGCTACAGTTCCAACTGAAGAGTTAATTTACGCGGCACAAATAAATTTACGCGCTGAAGGGAAAAAACATGTATCAGATATCGTAAAAAAGATCTCGACTTCTCCTGAAAAATTAAATGAAGTAAAAATTTTACCGACCTCTCCCCTTGAAGCTTTGTAAAGTTTTTCATGAAGATACATTAAGAATGTTTGAAGAACCTAATTTTGAATTAGATTCTGAATAAAAAGGAGTCCGGCGAAGTTCTATGTATTTTCAGTCTTCGGTGCCTAGAAAAAAATTAATGATACTTAAAGAAGAACACTCAACTAAGAAAAAAGGAAATTGTTGCCACTTTTTTAAAGATGGGATTATAAAGGAATAGGGCTGACGAAGTATTAAGGGTCATACCACGTCATACATAAGGATTTCGGCAACTGTCAGAAAATCGTATTTTCCTCACAAGTGTCAGTGCCTCAGTGTTGATTGTCATTTTCCCATAGAAGAAATGTCGTACAACGTCAATGTTACTGAGTGCCCTTCAGTAGCGCTACCATGAGTCGACATCGAAAACTGACATAACGTAAACTATTGCTGTCTCTTTCAAATGCATCACAATGAAAGAGACAAAGTGATAGTTTTCGATAGCGAGGATAGTATTTCTGAGTATTTCAAACTTGCACTCGCACTACTAGATTTTGTGCTACTAGCGCACTTGTGACTCTACTGGTGTTGCAGGTGTCTATGGGTGGCGGCAATCGCTTACCATCAGGTGATCTGTCTGCTCGTCTGCTACCAATCGCATAAAAAAAAACTGGCACTCGATAAATCGATGAATGATCCTATGAATGGTGACTATGAATTTGTAAGCACGAGTATAAACTCGTGCTTACAAATGAGAAATAATAAACAAGGCCGCAGATTTTTTATTTGGCCACGCGCTCAAACTTCTCTTTTAATAACTAAGCATCGGGAATATTACATAGCCTTTAATTAACTGATTCATCTTCTTTACAACGCCAACTAAAAATGTCAAAAAGAGCGTCAAGTCAATATCCACAATTAATATTACTTGTCCTTCTGATTTATAAATTGCAAACTAATTTACTAACTCAGCCACGGAATTTGTAACTCACAGTGGCGTAGCGTGCCTTGTCGGGGCCCCGTATAAAAATTTTTTTGGAGGCCCTTATATGGAGGTAAAGATTTTTCACAAAAGAAAAAAAATATTGTGAGAAGAAATATTTATTTATCACATAATTTACCCATTTTACAAATAAAAATCGAATTTTAAATATTCACTCTCCTTGCCTTTTTTTCGGCAAACTGATTTATTAAATCATTCATGGCTGATGATGATTTTAGTTTTTCTAAAGTTTCTGCCTCTATAGCCGGCGCCAGACACAAACAAATATTTGAACAAAGACTTTGCTCACACATTTGAACACTTGTGTGTTTTACCTGCCTGACATGATTCACAATGATTCACACTACACAGTTATTTCAAAGACAACAAACAAGATGGACGACGGATTTGTGGACGCGATATACCTATATTATTTAAGTGCATTTAATTATTTATTGCATGTGCAAAGAAATCCAAGTTAAGAGAAGAAGAAGAAGGCGCGAGTGGATGTGTGAAATGTATCGTAATAGAACAAGGTAGGTATTTTAAGAGTTCATTGAATTATAATATACAATACAGATAATTATTATACCTACATGACGTAGTTAACAATAAACCATTATTCTGTGTTTCAGAGCTACCATGGAGAAAATGTTTCAGGAGATGATGCCTAGACCAGTGGGTTATTTTAGTAATTTTTGCCGAATGTCCTACGAAGACTTTGAAATACTATTACAAAAAGTTTCTCCGCTGATTTCAAATCAGATACAAATTGGAGAATTGCTGTACCTCCGAAAGTAAGATTGGCATTGACTTTAAGATTTTTGGCAACCGGTGATAGTTATATGAGTCTACAATATCTATTCAAAGTATCTCATCAATTAATATCTACTATTGTGTACGAAGTTTGTAAAGCTCTAATAGACGTTCTGAAGGAGGAGGTAAAGGTTAGTAAGTAAAAACAGTTTTTTTATATAATGATTTATTATTAAAGAACTCAATCACATAATCAGGACAAAGCTATTGTAGTTCCTATCAATTATCATTGCCATTGAAATCATCACCATCATCATGACATAATGCATATGCTTCTTCAATTATGTTGTATGTTCCAGGATGTATGACAGATTCAGAAAGGATGATAGGCCCTTTTGATTCTTTGTATTTCTTTGTATCTTTTATAGTACTTGCAACTTCAAAGTCATAGTTACTGTTATTCTTTGCAGTATACAATGAATAATTAGCAACTGATGATTGCGGTGACATATGAGATTCAGGTATTTGAACTTGAATGGCATAATTGTTGTGAGGTATTTTTTGAAGTGATGCTTGAGTCTCTGTTTCAAATGGTGTTGATGTTCTGAATGGCATCTCATTTTTACCTAAAATTAATTGCGAATTTTGCTCATTTCTTTGCAAAGCAACTGGAGATTGTTGCAAAAAAGATGGTCCAGGTGAATCCGTAGGTTGGCGGTTAAAAAGCTGAGTTTGTTTGATAGATGGCTTCACTAAACTGCTTTTTCTGGCATTTAAAACATATTTGAATACAATATTATCAATTTCGTTCATTAAAATTAGTCTGTCGTCACAATCCAACGTTTTTAATTTTTGAGCAAGTAGCTGGCCATACAAATCACACTCGTTGGTTTCTTTTTCATTTTCTTTTGGTTACATCTTTTTTTAATAAGAGAAAAAGCTTCATCCATTTGTTTTTTTTGCAATCAACAAATCTTGTGCACCACGTTGCCTCTTTGGAGCGGAATAATTATTTATTTATTTATTTATTAATTACACAGGTCCTTAAACCTAATAACTGTTCAGATTCACTTCGACTATTAGATTCTCGTGACACAGACCTTGTCATATTTGTATCACGAGAAAGAGGACGCTTTAAATTGAAATCTTCCGTGTTTTCTTCATGAGAAAAGTGATCTTCATTTGGGCTTTCCTGTAAATGAAAAATAGTAGGTATTAAATTGTTGCATATTAAATTTAATTATTTTATTTGTTTCAGTTACCGACATCTCCAAAGACTGGTTAACAAAGGCAACAGGTTACAATAGATTATTTCCGCACTGTGTAGGTGCATTAGATGGCAAACATGTTGTACTTGAGTCACCTATACACAGTGGATCTGATTTTTACAACTACAAGAAAAGTTTTAGTGTTGTCCTTTTAGCTTTAGTAGACGCTGATTATCTTTTTATGTTTGCTGATGTGGGTTGCCAAGGCAGAATGAGTGACGGTGGAGTTTTAAGAAATAGTATACTTTGGACAAAAATGAATGAAAGTACTCTAAATCTACCGCAGGCCCATCCACTCCCAGGCAGATATATTTCAGTACCGTATGTGATTGTTGCTGATAAGGCTTTTGCTTTAAGTAATAATATTATGAAGCCGTACCCAGGGATGCTTCCAGAAAGGAGCAAGAAAAGACATTTTTAAACCGAATGTTGTCAAAAGCAAGAGTTAAAGTGGAAAATGTTTTTGGAATAATGACATCTGTATTCAGAATTTTAAGGAAACCTATGCTTCTACAACCCGATAAAGCAGCTACAGTAACAATGGCATGTGTGTATTTACACAATTTTTTGAGGAAAAAGTAGAACCTCCCAACGTTATTATTCCCCTCCAGAATCTTTCGATCGAGTTGTAAATAATGTCTTCATACCCGGAACTTGGAGAAACGAAGAACAATCTAATGGCCTCATACCACTTGTTTCACAACCTCGAAGAGCAACAATGTTAGCACAAAATATTAGAGAAGAGTTTGCAGAGTACCTGTATTCTATACGAGCGGGAAACGCGTGAATATCATCCGAATAATAAATAATATAAGTATAGGTTTTATAAAGAATAAACAAATAACTGACAAAATATAGTTTTTTTAATACCTACTTACCCGAGTCTCAGTAGCTATCGTCGGTTGGTAATCATACATAGGGCCCATATAACTGTGGATAGCATCGAATGCAAACCATGACGGTTGATAGATTTCTTCAGCACCAGATCCTGTTATTGTGAATCCTTAATTTTTTTCAAACATTCTCTGTATTGCGTCAATAAAGTGTTTCTTTTCTTTTTCAAGTCTTCAATGGTGCAAGGCACTGTTCATTTTACTTCTTATCGGAACCAGGCGTCATTGACTAAGTTTTTATTTTTGTGTTGTTTACTTTTCGAGTTCCATATACACGGTTCTCCTTGTAGTAATTCAATAAATTGAAGAACAACGTCATTGCTCCAGTCCATTTTGCGTATAACGAAGCGACAGTATATAAAAAAAGTAATCTGTGGAAGCGACGCGACCATTCAGGGCAGAACTTAACGAGCAACTAAACTTTGCGCGTGTGTAGCAGGCTAGCACACATTTGAACTTTGAGTGCTTTGATGTGCGCTCGAAAAACCGACATCGAATGGCAAAGTACAAATGTTTTAACAAAGCTTTTAACAAATACTCAAATAACCGTGCTACACACGTGTCCAAACAAGTGTCCAAATAAGTGATCAAATATTTTTACTGTGTCTGGCGCCGGCTTATGGACAATAGTGACATGTCTGACAGCCGTTCTTGTCCCATCGAAGTTCTTAAATAATTTTTTATTAGTTTTAATTTTGAAAAACTTCTTTCTGCCGTTGCGGTTGTAACTGGAAGGGTCAAGAATAAAAAGCATGCTGTGATTACCTCGGGAAAACTGGATGCAAGACTATTGAATTTTACTAGCAATAATTCAATGAGTTCTTTAATGGAATATTTTTTTTTAATTTCAGAATTTAAGCATGTTTTCAGAGCCTTTAATTGGTCACAAAGATTAAGTGAGATGTCTTTACTGTATTTAGCTGACAGTTTTATGGAAGCGTTTAATATCTCTTCGCTTGAAGAAGATAGGAGTTTCTCCGGTTGTA
This sequence comes from Cnaphalocrocis medinalis, assembly GCA_014851415.1. Taxonomy (NCBI): domain Eukaryota; kingdom Metazoa; phylum Arthropoda; class Insecta; order Lepidoptera; family Crambidae; genus Cnaphalocrocis; species Cnaphalocrocis medinalis. The sequence continues at coordinate 8,997,193 of CM026292.1, forward strand.
ATATTTCGAATATACTACTCAGGTTGCAAAGGCTCTGAAATCTTTAGTTTGAGAAATTAATATATCTAAACAGCAACATTGACTTTGAAATATGATTCCGGGTCGGAAATTCTTTCATCTTGTGATAACTCATCAAAAAAACGCTTCGTTATCTTACGCCTACTGTTTTTAAAAACAGTTGTTACCCCCCACTCTTTTGCTAAATTTTTGGATTCATTTAGCAAACTTTTAAATGAATTCTGATTTCTTAATTGGCACAGTCTATTCAAAAGATTACTTAATAAAATACTAGATTTCTGTAAGTCATTATTTTCATGCTGTAGAACTTTAGAAACATGATTAATAATTTCAAATAGTGAAGAAAAAAATGTAACGAGCACTAAGAAATCAAAACTTTCTAAAATTTTAATTATACTTTTACATTCTTCACGTTCATTTTTTTTATTTGAAATTAAATTTAATTCGTACAAAGTTTTCATGATTAGTAAAAAAATTTTCTTTACTGCTAATAAAGCGTCGTTCCTAGAAGACCATCTGGTAGGACATACCTTTTTAAGAGTTATCAAATATTTCTCAGATGAATCGTCACTTAGCATAGCCCAGCGTTTTATACTATTGGCAAAAAAAGTATATATTATTTCTAAATTATCGAAAAATGTCGATACTTCACGAACATGTCTCGCAGCATCGTTCAAAACCAAGTTTAAAGCGTGCGCAGCACAATGAACATAATCGGCATTTGGAGCATGCTCTTTTATTAGGGTTTGTAATCCTCCATACACACCCGACATAACATTTGCTCCATCGTATCCCTGTCCTCTACATTTAGTCAAATCAATTCCATATTCTTTAGTCAAATTTAAAATGACAGTTTTCAGACCTGCAGCACTGCAATCGGTTACTGCTATGAATCCTAAAAAGGACTCACAGATTTTTATTTCTTTAGGCACATTATCATCATTTTCTGTAACCGAGATATATCGAAAAACTACAGATAGTTGGTCAATTTTTGACAAGTCTTGTGTTGTATCCAGAATTATTGTCAGAAATGGAGCTTTTTTAATTTCTGAGATAATACTGTTCCTAACGTTAGTACCAAGCAAACTAATTTCGTTTTGAATCGTAGGGCTTAAATAATTTATTTCACCTTTCGGTTTTAGAAGAAGTTCTTTTAAAGTTGCATCATAGTTAGATAGCAGACGTGAAATTGCCATAAAATTGCCAGAATCAGAATCATGCCCCCTCAAAGGTAGATTACAAGATACTAAAGTAATTATAACATTAATTTTATACGATGTAGTACATCTCTCCAGGATGTAATTTTACTATCGATTTCACTTTTCAATAGAGTATCGATGGTGTTTCCTTGCAACCAATTATTATAAGAGAGTGAGGCACTAATATGCTGCTGTGATTTTTCATGGTCATGAATAGTTTGTGTGAAATTGCTTCTAACCGAAACACCGTTAACCCAAGCAGAGGAGTACGATTTGTTTTGACGATCTGCTAATAACCAACAGAAGTGACAGTACGGTTTGTTTAAAACGTTAGAATAACATAACCATGATCTTATAATTTTTATGCCTGCCTGATTGAAATATGAATAATAATAAGCCGAAAAAGGTCGGTTATTTTCTGAAACTTTTGGAAATGGTCCTTGTGGTTTAAATGGACCCAATTTAAAAATTATTTTTCGTTCGCATTCAGTTAAATTGTCACCAAAATTTCCTCTATCTGATGAAATTATATTACAATCTGCATTATCTGCAGATATATCAGAATCGTTGACTTGGGGTTCCTCGCTTTCTGGATGGACATCCGATAAAGTATGTGCTTGGCTTTCTTCTATTTCCGGATGGATATGTGACGAAGAACATGCTTCAGAAGAATCTAAAAATAAACGAGTAATTGTTAAAAAATAAATACGAATGCTTTGATACTAAACTAAAAAGAGTTATATATATATAAATAACGTGACGGACAGATGGACAGAAATGTTTCCTTGTTTATCACTACGGGCTCCTAATAAATGGGTTGGGTAGTAGTGTAGTACTTACCTTTCCAATCTAAATCACTCACAGTATCTTGTCTCTGAAAAAATGAAGAAATTTTGGGCTCTTTTTTTATAACCTCGTCCCTTTTCTGTTTAATTTTTCTTTTCTCAGCGCCGCTGGGATAATCTCTTTTCCTTTCACTCATTTCTTTTACAAGTCGCTACTAATACTGCTAAACCAGAAGAACAATATTGTTTGTACTGAATTACAATGTAATGCACATTTATATAAAGCGCGTAAATAAACAGTGCACTGTACTCCGTGGTTTAACATCCAATGCAAAGTACAACAACGTACACGTACATCGCGATATCGATAAAGGATTCCCGGGGATTCCCCGCTGAGTTGAAGTTGAAGATGAAGTAAGTAAAACGGGGAAGTCCCGCAGCCCGCCACAACGATGTAGTGTTGCCAACTTTTGAACGCACGCTTAAAGCGGGAAAAAAAGGAATTACTTTATAGATTTTTTTCATTTGTAAAATAAAATAGACAGTTTTTATTCTTTTTCCTTACACACTTTGGGGGCCCCCGTGGCCCGGGGGCCCCGTATAATTGATACGGCAAATACGGCGGTAGCTACGCCCCTGGTAACTCATCACCGTATTAAGTTTTACAGCCCCAATACAAGCTCCTCAAAAGTAATACATTCAAGCTTCAATACTCAATATTATAAATTATAACTTAACATCTAAATTATTACTTCATATTCTTTTATCGAGAAAATAGCCACTGTTCGATTTGGCGCGAGTGCGTGACATGACATGACAGCAACCGGCCATTTGCACCAATCAGAGAGCGCCATTCGATTCTTGCCAACCCGCTTACCCGCCCGCCTGCGTTTGTTTATTGTCGTTTGTGCGTTCGAATTGCAATATAGTACGTATCGAAAAGTTTTAATTAAGTAGTTATGTCATCTAAAAGTGGAAACGAAGTACCTTTGTACTGTTCTGATGAGGAATCGAAAGGAGAAGGTCAGTCGTTGAAAAAAAAGCGAGGTGAGCAAATACATGTGCAAGCATCTGATTGGCCTAGCGATCAGGCTAAAATACGTAATACCGCCATTAGAGGCAAAATCACAGCCGCTTGGACTAAAAAGAAAGCGCGGAAGGCCAACTAAAGCGCGAGCGGCATTAGTAATCCAGTAATAGGGTAAAGTTGCCTATATTGTACCCGTTAACGAACTTTGCAAGCTGTCACAAAAACTATATAACTTAGGAGCATTATGTTACTAGATATAAAAAGGTTGTTTTATTGGTGTTCATTTTTTATTATAAGAAAATGAGAAAATATAATATGAATAATAGAAATTAACGTTTTAAAAAAAGTCTGAAAAAGTACAACTTAGGGAACCGGTTTCCTTAATTGTACCATAGTTATCCTAAATTGTACTTCATGGCCAAAATGTGATAAAAGTCCCTTTATGAACTGAAATCAGGCTTAGCATTGTTTATCTTTGTGAAAAATGTTATTCGTAACGGTTTGAACATTAATAATGAGTAATACTTAATTATAATTATTATAAAAATAAAGTATTTGTAGTGCCATTTTTTCCGCAGTGTCATAAGCCAGTTTTTTAATGTCCTTTATTGTGAGTCCAAACATAATAAGCTTTTCCATGTTTAACAACTGCGACACCAGCTCTCGTTGAAATTTATCGAGAAAACCAGTTAACCTACCCTAGGAAATGTAAGGTCCTTTGCTAGGCTTAAAATTGGTTTGGGTAAATACGTTAAAAATACGTGAACACTCGTTAATTCCCATAGATTTCTTTTTCAAACAATCTAAGGTTTTCCTAAGTCCTCTTGTGTTAAATTACTATATTGTTTATCCTTTCCAGATATCTGAAAACATTCCAATATATTTAACAATCGAGTAGAAGAACTACCATACACCTAAATTGTACCGGTACAATTTAGGCGTATCCTACCTGGTACATGTTAGGCAACTCTGAGCTTTATTTTTATCTGATCCGGTACCATAACCTCGAAATGTTTATCATCAAAGGATTTTCTATGAAAAGTAGACTAATATGCCTTCTTTCCAAAAACATGTATAATAGTTGCAGTGTACCTATTGTTGCCACAAGAAACCCTTAGGTAAACACCCATAAAATAAGATCAAGTCGCCATAATTACTATTTTTATTTACTATACTTCAATCTGTTGTGACATTGATTCCAAAATGGCAGCGATTGCGTCATGTCAGAAGCCTAAGATTTTAGTGTTACTAATTTTAAACTAAACATTACGGTTTGGTAGATTTTGATGAGGTACAAATTAGGAACCGGTCCAACTTGGGCAACTGCACCCTACCTACTTCTTTCCTACGTAATTACAGAAACGTGCTAATTTTAATTAATTACTTAAGTAGGTACTGTAAGTGACTGTATTTCAATATACAAATTGATTTTCATAAATAAAGTGTTTTACTTTGACTGTCCTTAATTTTTTTTTAATGATATAGTTGGCAGAAGAGTCGGCGGATCACCTGATGGGATAAAAGGTTGGCAGCGCACTTGTAACTCCACTGGTGTTGCCAGTGTCCATGGGCGGCGGCAATTGCTTACCATCAGGTGATCCGCCTGCTCGCCTGCTACCTATCACATAAATAAAAAAAAAATCCTCACGGAGTAATACCAATCAATTACTCTCGTGCCGGCCCATTTATGCCGAAGCGAGGCTTTCCCACTGTAACTGTTAATAGTTCATAATGTAAATTGTGTATAGTGGCTTTAAAAATATACTATTTGGTGACAATTTTAGGTAAATTTAACGATCGATTAATGTAGGATGAGTTATATTTTATATTATACTAAGTTATGAAATTAGAAGCATATATTAATAATTTAGAAGGTTGCTATTTGAATGCTTACCACAAATTTAGATGCTAAAAAATAATTGAAATGCTAAGTTATATTTATAGTGACTTACATAAAAGATATCTAGTGGCTGATATACTATTATTTAGAGGCGCATTGGTTGTGGCTGACTTAGTAAATTAGAAGCTAACATATATTTTCTGAGGCGAAAAATGCTATTAAAAGAAGCTCGTTTAAATAGTACCCCTTACAGATTCATAGTCTGTCAGGCGCGCCTACCTTACATGTGTACCAAAGATTATTTATAAGTACATAATGTTGCATGTTTACATCAGCGTAATAAAGGTATGGTAAAACAAACTTCGGATGTGTAGGTATGACGTCATTTAATCAATTAAGTACATAACAAATTGTCTAAAAAGGCTGCAGGAGGTACTATTTACCCCGTCGACTTGCAAACCCCATATACCATAATATGCTCATGGTGTGCGAACAGCAACCAACTGTTCGCTTACCTGCAGCACAATAACAATAATACCCTAAAATAGCTTGTCGTCTTTGAATTGCTCTATCTACTTCTATGTATGTATAGTATGACCTGTTGCCCGAATGTCGAGATTTTATTCTGGCCCTTAAAACATATGCAGAGAGTATTTCACTATTGGCTTCTTCTTTCCATCGTCTCTGCACTTTCCTCGGATAACCGGTGTCGCCTTATTCGATCAAGCAAGACGCAAAGAACAATGGACACATCGAAGCGGCATTATACTAAATATTAAACCAAATCACTTGTAAATCAAGTCCAGGGAAATGCTGTTGTCTAGGTTGAATCAAGATACTCAAAAGTCCAGAAAATACACGCAAATCAAAATATAATGATAAATGTGACTACCTAACGTAAGCGAATATCACACATTTAAAACAATTTAAAAAGATGTCAAATATCAAAGTGACATTGTGAATGACTCAACGTTTCGTTTTTCCTCTGTGATGGGTGTTTTGTTCACTGAATTGTTTGCAAATTGAAAATAATTTAACTTTTTATTCCATGCTTTCAAAAATATACTTATAATAAGATAAAATAAACATTTTGTTGCTTAGTTTAATTAGTATGTTTCCAAATATGTACGGTGTCGGAAAACATGAAGACTGCTCTCGCCGGTCTTCTTTTATGTGATTTTCTTTAAATTCTTATTAATATAAAATTAATTACATAAAATTTATTTATTTCATTTATTCGCTTATATTATAACGTTTCTGAGCGTAATAAAAATTACACTGGTCGACAAAATTTCAATTTTTTTTTATCTCTTCGATCAGTGGCCAATATTTTATCTAAATTGCAGTCACCGATTATGAATCTGTTACTAGAAGTTTCATATCACGTATAGTTTATGAGTTATAATGGGTTGAATATCCCAAAAATGGCTTTTTAAGTCATTTTTACAGGCAAATTCAAAAATGTAAAAGCACTATTTCAATTAAATTTTTTATACAACAGATAAGCTCATTTTCTTAATTGTATGTAACAATAAATATTATTTTCCAGTAATTAACATTTGGTTGGGAATATTCATTTCGACACCTGTTTGCCAAAGCTCTTACAATTTAGCACTTAGTATTTGTATGGAAAATTTTTTACTATTTCTAAATCTTCTTTAGCGTCGCAGGAAAAGTGTATTAAATTACAATTTAAACATTATGTATTATTTAAAATATTAATTTTCAAAACATAACTTTATATTTGCGATACACTACTTTGTTTTTTTTAAACGAGTCTCAAAAAATACATTAAAAGCCCTTTTTGATATTATTGACCCCATTATAACTCAAAAACTTGACGTGATATGAAAAATCTAATAACAGATTCATTATCAGGGACTGCAATGTGGTAAAAAAATTACCCACTGACTTTGTGAAAATTTCTTTGTTGACCAGTGAAATGTTCATACTGGCCCCACTGTGCGACGGTAACTCAAAAGAAACGCGACGCCATATTGTATATTTTGGACAGTGACTTAACTGACAGAAAACATCAAAGTTGCTATGATGAAAAATAAATAATTATAATGTTACACGTAATAAAAAAAGGAGTGCCTGTGATTGGTCATTTTTTTCCTGGATAGGTATATTTAACATTCCCCATACAGACTTGACCCCCCCTGCTCTCAAGTCTTAAACAACTGGGCAACCGCAGCAAATAAATACGTCAAAATACATCGGAAGAAATGTTGGTGCTTCGAGCTATCGTCAGCAGGATAACTCTGTAAGTGACCAATAAGCATTTCCTTTCCTTTCAAGATTCCGCCCCTAAAACCCGCTAGGCTAATATTTAGGCCTAAGGCTAGTAGTGTTAGTGTTGAGGACATCCTAATGTTACTAGGAATATGGATGGGAATCAAAGTTTCGTGCTAATGCACCTAACAATAACCCAGGTCCATCACCGATACCGGTAAGTCCCGTGGAGCTGGTGATTGATCCTCAGAAATTATGATGATGGCGATCCATTTGCAATTTATAATTATTTAAATTATGCCAGACAATGGTTGAATACCTACAGTAGGAGGAGATACGCCTCAAAGTGTCGTGTTATTATTAACAAAATTAGAAGGGAGAGCTGCAATGCATCCATGATAAATCATAATTTCAATTGGAATATTGTAGAAGCAACATTAAAAAGTGAATGGGCCGACAATAGAGAAATCAATACTTTGTTGGTAGAATTATCAAATGTCAAAAATAAAACTACTTATAAAGATTCAACTTTTGAATTAAAACAAACAATATTTTTTATTAAGAGCAAATTAGCTGACAAAATATGGTTCTGCGAAACAGGATTTAGTACAAGAGGTTATGGAACCTTATATAAATACTGCACAAAATACACTAAGAAATAGTTTACCATACCATGATCAAGTATACGTTAGTAATTTTAATTTTAACGATACAGTTGCTAAAATCCTTCAGTTAGAAGCAGAGAGTAGATTCGATAACGTCAAACAAAAAATCTCAAGTATGTTACCAGCACCAAGAATCCATACTGTCTGTCTGTTACTCTTTCACGCCAAAACTACTCAACGGATTTAAATTTAATTTGGTATACAGATGATCTAGACCCTGAGAAAGAACATAGGCTACTTTTTATTGCGAAAAGGGGGTTGTAAGGGGTTGAAAGGGGGGTAAAAAGCTACGTAAGTTACTTACTACTGGTTGTTATTGCTGTACCTTCTATGACATGGTAAATTACAAATTTGTGGCACAATGAAACAAGTTAATTGAGTTTGGTAAGTTTGGTAATTGATTCTATTTTTAAATCGCAATAATATTTAATTTCGGTTGAATTATCATTAAATCCAATCACCTCATATCAACTGTATGCTTGGGTAAATTTAACAATTGTGCTGCTCTATTCGTTATGAAGTTCGATTGCGAACTACAGTCTAATAATATTCGTAAGTTGTGCGGCCTCTGCTGGGAATCGAACCCGCGGGCTACCACTGTTGATAAAAATAAAGTGCCTTGTTTCCTAATGTGGAGGTGACTGTGTTTGTATGTATTGGATTGGTTGGCACCCGCATCCGCGCTCGGTCGCGACTGAATGCGTTCAGTATTTGGATGTCGTGAATGTGAAAATGGACTGCTGGTTGGTTGTGTTGTGTTCCTGTGATTGGTATATTGTAATGTACTGGGTAATGCTTGATTGATGTGTAAAAGTGTGTAATGCTTACCTCCACAGCATCTGCACCGAGATGAACGGCCTTATCCCCTTACCTTATCGTATTTTTTATATGTTAACTCAATATTTTCAATACGCAATTCTAGGTTAAGTGCTTCATCGGCGTTTAATTTATTGGGTAAATTTTCTAAAAAATTTACAAATTGTGTTAGTTTACCCTTAAAACAAATGGATATTATTGTTACAGGCTCAAACCTTACAAGATATTGCAGAAAGATTGTCAACAGCTATTACATTTAGTGAACATCATATGTATCATTATAGTATAATACAATAAATTTTATAGCAAATTTTAAATAAAATTGATAAAACAGTATGTAATGATTTCGAATAATATTAAAGATATAGAACCATTTATAAATGTTCAAAGTAACATCATAAATCATGTTGTTTATTTTGTATTAGAAATACCTTTAGTTAAGCCACAGATGTATAAGACAAGAAAAATTGGCTATTTCCAAATTTATATCAAAGATCGAAAAAAAATATAAGGATTGTAAAAAAACCTATAATCATTTAAAAAAAAAACAAAGAATATCTAAGATAGAGTTGCCTACTTGCTCAAAATATACAGATTTGAGTAAACAGTTGCGATCGTGGCGAAAGCTTGAGAGTGTTTTAGAAGGTGAACCTCCTTGTAAAGTTGTCAAGGCTTTGAGTTCGACACTTAAGGTTCAGGAAAGTCATCTGTCTGTCATCGAAAGAATCGCGTAATCTTGAGTCAGTAATTCATTTATGTCTGACTTCTCCGACCAAGCCAAGTAAAAAGGTAAAAAAACTTTCCCAATCCGACCTAAAGCCCTATACACCTCAAGAAGCCCTCGCTATTCTTATTGATAGCAATCTTACCGTACAAGCCTATCGATCCCTACAACAAGATGCCATAAAACGTGGTTGTCCTCTATATTGTTGTTACTAAGTAACGGTTAAAAAAGAGTGTTACCCTGAGGAGGAACTGTCGGTTTCTGAAGTTGAAGCTTCAGTGTCATTGCAAAGCTTGCTATGTCATACTTTAAAACGGTTGGTGGAAGGACATGATAACGTATTCTCGCAATATTGCGAACAATTAGGTGTCAATTAACTAACCTGCAGCTTTGAGGGATCCTGGGGTTTCGACGGTAGCACAGGCAACAATACCTATACAAACAAAGTTTTTTGTCAACGCCTGATCAAGTACGACGAGAACAGCATTATAGCAACTACGTTTGTGCCGTTACGTATTATTGATAAGGCGAAGAACCAAATTACTTGGCAAAATCCGAACCCTCAGTCCTACCGGTCATGTCGTCCGCTCCATATTCAATATAAAAAATAATCAAAATGCTTATTCTTTTGGAAAAAGAGAGTGTTGAACGAATTACATAGCCGTATCCTAAGAAGATCGCTGAGGTTGCTGCCCCACCAATGGGGAAAAGGGGACCAAAGGGGAAAAGCCCACTTTTTCGAAATCCGTTTCTTATTGTATCAGTGGCAATGTTTCGCAAAGCTGCCTCAAAGTTTGGAGCAAAATGCTCTCTTTTCATTGTTTGTTTTACTTCTTACTACTTACTTCAATAACGGCATTTTTTTTTCTTCGTAATCATTTGAGTCCCATTATTGTCCCTTTAAAAACAATAGGTTTTGTTAAATGATTTCGAATTTTATCATCAGGTGCGCATAACTGTTTAAGTGAGATAGTGGATTCGAGCTGTTAAATATAATTGACAAATTAGTTTTCATTAGCAAGTTTCTATGATTGTTCCTCAAAATTCCTGTTCCAATGAGTGTTCAATTAAATAATTAAAAATATTAGAAAATATCAATGAACCTGCAAACTTTGTTGGTGATAAGCATTAAATGCTTACGGGTCCCTAGACATTGATTACCAGTTTTGGATTTTAGTTCTCTAAATACTGTTTCAGTAGCTTCACATATTTTTGTAACATCCTTGGATGGCATAATTAAACCACCTCTGTCCTTAACTGATATAGTGACACTTTCCCTGAATGTTGTTTTTGATCACAATATAAACTTTTCAGACAAGTTTCGCATTTTAAGGTTCTTTCCAGTTTTCTAACGACAAAGCCAGCCATGTAGTGCACAATGTCAGTGGAAAACTCACTTAATAATCGGAAAGACAAGATTGTAAATAATTTATGAAAATATACAGGGTTATGACAGAAAATAAATATTAGGTAAAATATAAGGAACATATACCGAAAAAAAAAAATACAAAGGTGGGTTTTGTCTGCCCCGCAATTCAGCGTGCCCAAAATGCTGGCGGCGGTATGCTATTCAACATAGTCTCTATAGAGGGCGCGACGGTCGCTCGCCGCCGCCGCGCGGGAACTTTTAAATGTGGAACTTGTGTTAACAATCTCCGCCCTCCTGCGAAGATGATAGTTCCTCTTCTAGAAGGGGACAGATCCGGTTGAGAGCTCGGCGTACTGTCCCTTGGCTAGTCCTGATGTCAACGACGCATACTGCGCCATCGGGGCCTGGATGTACTGCTGTGATTCGCCCGAGAGGCCACTTGAGAGACGGACATCCCTCGTAATTTTGGATTTTGTTAGAAGGCCATTTTGCACGCCAGGCTTCGCACCGAAATTTGCAGATTCTTCTTTGTTCACGGTCGCCAAAAACAATCTTGTTCAGGATTGTTTAATGAAATGCTTGAAATGTATGGAACGTAGGTTTATTAAAACAATAATTAGAATAATTATTAGGTACAGAACATATAATAAAAAAAAAGCCTACCTACAAGGATGAAATATGTGATGAGATATTTACAGAGGGTTGTCTGCCCCGTAATTCAGCGTGCCCAAAATGCTGGCGGCGTTACCCCTTTGAATTGCCAAACCAATGCGTTGGCCAAGGTTGCGTAATCCAACTTGTTGATGTAATATTCTTGTTCTAATATGTCTTTCATTTTCTTCTTTCCAAAATGTCCAATTCCATGAGCTCTTTTAACCATCTCCATGTCCATCGTCTCCGGTATAACCAACTTCTTATCCAGACCTTTGAACAGCACTCCGTTCTCTAAAAAGTAATCTTCATAGTCATTTTCTTTCAGTAAGTCTTTCACAATCTTCAAACTATTGTCGTCTTCTTGAGCCTTCTTAATCCTAGCGTGTAATTCAACATTTACAAAACATATGTTTCTGCTTAAGGCATCTATCAAAGAGATCCTTTTGCATTAAAATTGCTGCATAACCATACTTGGAAGCGTCTGTGTGTAATTCAGTCTCTAGTTGTATATCAAATATCTTCAAAACAGGTTCAGAGCACAATCATGATTTCAATTCTTCAAAAGCTTGTGTCTGTTCTTCTCCCCAACAATATAAGTTATTTTTCAGCATATCACTCGAATGGTTTTGCGATTATTGCATAATTTTTCACAAACTTTCTAAAAATTAAGATAGTTCGATGAAGTTGTGAACTTCTTTCAAATTCTTGGGGACAGGGTACGTCTTGACAGCATTTATTTTTTCATTTGAAGGTTTCACCGTTCCTTTGGAAATAATATGGCCCAAATATTCAACAGAGGTTTGCAATATCTGACACTTTTTCCAGTTAATCTCTAAGCCATATTCCGAAGTCACCTTCAATACTTCCTGAAGCCTCTCTATTCCTTCAGCTTCATCCTTTGATAAGATTATTAGATCGTCGATGAATATGAGTATAATTCCTCTCTTGATTAAATCAGAAAAGATGATGTTGATAAATCTTGTAAAGTATTTGGGACAAATGGAAAGCCCAAAGGGAGCTTTCAAAAATTCCCACTGACCTTCTGGGTTACTCGTGACAAATGATGTGTACTTGACCGAATTTTTTTCGATCGGTAAATGGAAGAAACCATTTTTCAAGTCCAACGTGCTGAACACTGCCACTTTGCTCAACTTGTCTATATGGTCTTCAATAACCGGTAACGGGTATTCGTCCTTCACCATCTTCTGATTGATCTTCCTGTAGTCCACACACACTCTTGTACTTCCATCTTTTTTCTTCACAAGGACTAATGGGCTTGCATATTCGGACTCTCGGAGTAACTTGGACGAATAACACTTTTGGCCAACCAATCATCGATCTGATTCTTGACTATTTCTTCCTCCACTAAAGCCAATCTTCTTGGTCGTTGTCTCACTAGCACATCATCTTTTAGCACTATTTTTAGTTTTATGAGCATCTTTTATCTTCTTAGGTGAGTAGTTATCAATAATATCTTGTACAGCAGGGCATAGATCATCAGAGCTAGAAAACAAACAGATGTTATTAAGATAAGAACTGTCATAACACTGTGGCCTTACTTCAACTAAACCCCTATCAATAACTGTCACAGTATTTACTAAAAACGGCTGTCCTAAAATAATATCAGGTATAACGTTACAAGGTACTATATGAAAAACATACAGTGTATCTGTGGTGATCTTCGTAAATCCTAACCCACAAAGCAAAAATTTCCTAGGCTGATACGTTAAATTTAACTTCGAAAATAAACTATAAGTTATTAAATTCAAATCACTCCCAGTATCTATTAAAGATTTTACGTCACAATTTACCTATTTTAACATCAAATGTATTGTAAATGCTGTAATTAGTTTGTTTTTGATGTTTTACATTGAGTTGTACTAAAATTGTGCAATAATCGGCGCGGAGACGCGCCGGGAGATAGGCCTATCTGAGGTGTTGAATAGTCTCTATAGAGGGCGCGACGGTCGCTCGCCGCCGCCGCGCGGGAACTTTTAAATGTGGAACTTGTGTTAACAGCAACCATTATCAATCGGTCTGACTTTACGAAAAAGATCATGGCGCAAGTACGTACTTTTAATTTAGTAGCATAATTACAACCAAATAGAACCATTTGACATTTAAACTAGTGACCCATTCGAAAATAATAAAAATCGGGCGGTGTTTTTGTTTCGCTTACTACGTGCACGATGTATCATCAGATATGAATAAGATAGCTGTACGTAGCTTTTATTTTAGTAGGTAGGGCTTCTATTGCTTTAGTTATTGTTCTGAGCGTTTAGGAAGGGGTCCAGTGTCATCTGACAGCTTTCTTTTTTTTAATTTTGCTTTGGTTGCACGCAAAGATGGCACATACAGCCAGATTATTTATTTTGGTGGAAATTATAAAGCATTTTTTATTGCTATTTATTTTGAGATGGGTATGTATGAAATAAAACAATAGAATCACTTATTAAATTATTTATTTTTAAATTTTTTCTTATATTTATTAAATGCTTTCTGTTGCATATTCGGCAATGATGTTATGTTCGACAATCTCACGACGTCAGTCCCCTTTAAAATTTTATTAATGGTATTGCACCAGTTCATTATAGTAAATCTCACAGTGATGTTAATAAAATCGTTCATTATTTGTTCTTTGTGTTCAGCACAATCAAGGAAATGAAACGTATATAATATTATTAATATATTTATTTACTTTTCTTAATATCTGATTGAGATGTCCGTTTTTTTCTAAGAAACGATTCGTTTCTTTTATGATTGTGCTGAAACACCTCACTGCTCCTTCAGATGGGTTTTAAGACGCCATTTTTAGCGCTGCTGGCCAATCCAGTCGTGAATGCCAGAACTCACAGAACTTGTTAAACTATTTTGGCATTCACAACAGGTGGTCCCGGATAGCACATTTCCGACGACTCATCCCGCAGTGTAAGCCACGGTGTTTTCAGCTTAATGTAATATGGGTTGTATGGCAAATTTTATTTCTGATTGTTACCGATTGATGTCACTATTCAATTATTTTTTCATTTTAGTGGCAACACCAATATATTTATTTCAACGGCAACAGTAGGCTCTGATAATTTGTCAACGTTCCTGTGTACTCAAATTATTTAAAATTTCTTGTGGATTTATATTATAGTTTTTTTTTTACAAATGTAATGAATAATAAAAAAAGTGTTTAAACAAATAAACAAGCAATTACGTCAACTGATAATAAAAGCACTTCCTGATAAATTAATAAAAATGATTTAGCCTAGGGTACGTCTCTCTGGCGTGGTTTAAAATAAGAAGTCCCAAGTCCAAAATAAAATGTATAATCAAAAAAACGGGAACACACGAACATAACAGAGGAATTAGTAAAAGTACAAAAAAACAAAACTAAACGCTACCCTAAACCTAACTTAATTACAAATACTCTAAACTAAATGAGTATCGCGCCGTAGGTATCAAAACCAAACCAAAACGGCGAACCGCGCGAGCTGGCAACAGCAGGGGAGCGCGAGAGAGCGAGAGCGACACGTGCGTCTCGTCACAAGTTCGCTGGCTCACTGACTGAATGCAATCGAGCGCCGACGGCGATCCCTGATTCGCTGTGCGGCCGGGCTCGTCCGGGCTGCGCGAATTAAGTAATACGACACGAGTTTAATAAAAAATATAATTTATTTATTGAGCAGCCTTACTTCTAATACAAAATCGAATCAACTAACTTATGCACTAGTATTTATACATAATAAATATATGCAGTAAGCAATATCTTAATTAGAACGATTGATATTGCTTACAAAGCTAATCTCCGTTGGATGAGCAACTTTAACTCCTCCCTCCCCTAAAGAGGAATTTTCTAAGGTAACTGAGCCTTAACAGTTACGTAACAGTTGCCTTTTCGAAAATTTCTATTATAGTAAATAAAACATAGGATACAAATAACAATAATAAATACTAAAAATAAACTTATCGTCCATACACTTAATTCTTTAGTTATAATAACACTTTGCTTGTCGGTTTGTACATCACTTATTTGGCTTAACACATCACTGATGTCCCTTAAAACAATGTTTCTTAGATCGATGGGCGTCGAACTCCTGTCCTCCGGATACCTGAGGTCTGGGAGTTGTATTGATGGCAAGTTGACCTCTACAGCAGATGTATTCGTTAGGGGTGAGATTAACGACTCGCCAATCTGCAGATATGTTCCGTAAAGTTGAAACTTCCTGATGTCGTCTCCGCAACGTAGGCGATAGAGTCGCACAGCGGTCGATGAAGGGATGCGCCCGGTTGATAAATTAACACGGAAGCGTGAAATTGTAACACGTCGTTACCTATTTTGTTTATACTCGGAAAAATAATTAAAATTTAACATCAATCTTCCCACTTTTCATACCACTAACGCCATCTAGCGTCAGTTGTGGCAACTTCTTTCCCGGATTCTCAGCGCTTTTCTGTCATTCAATATTTTAATCTATTTTTCAGTCTTGAACTGTTTATCCTCAAAATAAATATTTTATTTTTCATAATTGGATATTGTTCTTCTTCTAATTGAGATTTCAATTATTTATTGAACTCAATAATAATTTGTAATACGTAGTCAAATTTTGGAAGCGTTATTTCTCTTTTTAAAAAAAAACTATATTTAAATATTACAACTTATTTTATTGTGGTCGAGTTTTAGACCTTAATCTAGATTCGGTCGATTTGGAGACCGGAAACGGAGTGCCACTGGACGCGCTCTGCTCTTACTTAATACTATTCTTATATAAACAAAAATGGTTCTGGGAACTCTGAGTGAGCCCCCTTAGTCCAGTGGTGAAGGGCGAGGGGGTTCCATAACTCCTCCCTCCCTAAGATCAAAATTATCGGAATTTTCATTTTTATGTACTTTCCGATAATTTTGTATTACATGAATTATTTTTTCTTTAAAAATATTTAATACAATAACAATACAAATGATTATAATTAAGGAAAAAGTCATACAAAATAATATGTTAATTCTAAAATCATTATCTCTATCACTAACACTGTTGTTTAGTTCATTTTCTTTTAACACTCGTGACATGTATTTCACTTCGTCCAGGTTGACGCCGATCATGTTCAGTGCGGGTGCACCGGATAAGGTTCGCAGCGGGCTCGTAGTCGCCGTAGCCTCCGTAGTTCGTAGCGTCGGCAGGTTAATTACTGGTACAGGCGATATTTCTTCCATCTCCATGTACACGCTATGGCTGCTCATATGGATTCCTTGGATCTCCAGGCTGCAAGGCTCGTCCAAGGTGACCAGGTAAGTTCCTTTAATTGGATAGTTTCTTATTTCATTGTTACATTGCTTCTTTAATGCATTTTCTTTTTCAGTGTAGAGTATCCAGCTTTCAGTGTTAATTTTCTGCACCTTGACGCTTTCGACTTGGATGCGGTGTTGGTGACAACGAGTCAGGTTGCGTCCGAAGTTCATCAACTGTTCCACGCAGGTAAGTCCAGGGTATACAGCTTTATCATCTTCGTCGCAGAGGAAGAGGTCTCCCGCAGCGAGTGCTTGGCACGGTCTCAACATCGGGAAGTATTTCAAACCTTTCGCCAGAAGGTAAGGATATTCAGGAAAAATGGCTAGGGTTTGGTTTTCAGGTTCTTGGAAAATCGGTAAGGTATACAATTTGAAATAGTTACATGTGCTATTTTCGACAAGCGGTATTTCCATAATAAACGTGATCTGATGACCCTTAGTAAATGATTTCACTTTCATTGTTTCCTCTAACTGTACTAAATTAGACTCGATTGGCGGATAAACCAAGTTTCCGTTTTTCTGAATTAATTGCAAATAATTTAAAAGCTCTGTGGAATTGACAATAGATTGGTGTAAGACTGAACTTTTACTCAAGGCTAGGGCTGTCTCTATTTCACTTAATTTGATGAAAATTGTACGGAAATTACTTATGAATAAACTATATAATCCTAGAACATATGATGCAAATAAAGTATTACTTTCCTTAGTCATTAGTTCTCTAAGAGTTGCTTCTACCTTTTTCAGACGTGCATTCAAAGACTCTACATTTTGTTGCATAATTTCGGTTGTGTTTATAAAACTATCCATCATTGGGAAACCAGAGTGATTTTCTTTGAAATTATAATTTGATTATGGTTAAGTTTAGAAGTCAATCTGTCGTATTTAACGGCATCTTCGTAGTCTAAATTTCCTGTTATTACCTTAATAATAGAGCCTAGTGGATTTAAAAGTCCTCTTTTAAACTTTTGCTGCGGAACTAATTGACGATACTTATCTATAGTTATATCGCGGATATAATCAGTATGCATCAACATGCCTATAAAATCGTGAGGAAATGGTTTGTTTAAGTCTATCAATTTCTTAAATTCACTATACTTATTTATAATTAAACTTAAATCGTCAAAAATCTGATCTAAACGTATTGTCTTAATAATAGTCCACTTATCTACTTCTATAAGTGCTTGTCCTTCTTTTACAGGAAGAAGCCCAGGGTTATCCTTAAGGCTTTGCAGATGAAGGGCCAGCGCCTGCATCGCGCTCAGGGTCGCGATGCACCACCACCTGCGGAGGGCGTTTTATATTTTTAATTGGTGCCTTCGTGACTCTTTCACCTGTCCTAACTGGAATTATGTTCCTAACGTTTTCTCCACATATTTCCTGTTTTGTATATCGTGGTTTATCCTTACTCTGCCTTTTATTTACCTGCTTTACGAAGACAGTTTCCCCTTCTGTAAAACTTATGTCCCTTTCACCTCCCTTCCTTTTTCTGATCTTTTCCTTATTTTCTGTCGCTTTTTCTGCTAGATACTGATATAAAAATTTGGTTCGTTTTGCATGATCTTTTATTAATTGTTGCATGTATGTTCTATCAAAATCTATATTAAATGGGTTGTCTGCGTCTGTATGGCCAAAAACTACTTCGAAAGGGGTTAGGCCCGTTACTGAATGAATGGTGTGGTTGTATGCTAGTACCGAATATGTCATAACAGATGCGGCATCCGTGCATTTCTGTTCATATTTGGCTAACCTATATATTTCGATTATAGTAGAGTGGAATCTCTCTATAAGACCCATTGAGTTAGGATTATTAGGAGTCCCAATATGTAGTTCTATTTTATGTAACGATAAAAATTCTTTAAGAAGGGCGTTATTGAATTCAGTTCCAGGGTCTGCGCTAATTCTTTTGGGTGTACCGTAATATGAAAAATATTTTAATAAAGCTCTAACTATCTCTGGTGTGGATTTACTCGTCGTCTCTATACATTGACCTAATTTACTAAATGCATCTATGATTGTTAAATATATTTTTCCTTCTATTGAAAACGTATCTATAAAAAGTTCTTGGAATGGTGCGTCTTGTGTCTGTGTTAGTTGTAAAAATGGCTTTATTGGTTTTCTGTCATATTTCATTTTACGGCAGGCTTCACATGAATTAATTACTGCAGCTACAGTTTCAGGCATATTTTTCCAATAATAGGTTCGTCTAAGCCTAACTAACGTTTCCTTTATCCCCCTATGACAGGTTTTTCCATCATGGGTCTTGAGTATAATGGCCTTTTGTTCATTTTCATCATCTATAGTTATTACTCTTTGAGTGCATTCGTAAAGTTGTATCATATCCTTTTTAAACAGCTGTGTGATAACATTACTAAATATTCTACGGTGGTCCTTATGTTCAAAGTAAATAAAATACTTTAATTTGGGTCTTATATATTCTTTAAGAAATTCTTTACTAATTCTGCATTATTTAAAGGTAAAAATACTTCTAAGATTTTCTGACTATTAGTGGATAGGTTTTTTTACTTGACTATCATTTTTATGCCAGAAAAATACTAATATTTGATTAGGCTTACTGTCTATGGCTTCCTGTAAAATTGGAATACCATGTGATTCTAGATCTTCCGCAGAATGTATTGTTTGCGAGTTATCGGACGGCGACCTAACTGGATAGTCCGGAACTTCAGCTATACTAGGTGTATCGGAAGATATGGTCATTGGTGTTATATCTCTGCCTAATTATGTGTAATTAATTAATAACACAATTTGACACAATAGAAACCATTTTATTTTTCGAAACTGAACTACCACAGATACATCATCATAGGTCATAGACAATATTAATATTTTCTTAAACATAACATATATAGCACTCTTCCCCACTTACTAAAAATAAACATAACTAAATCGTTTCAGTCTTGTTGACTACATTGAAAAACTAATTATAAATCTTGACTACATTGAATCAATTGGTTGGCATGTCGTTTCCAGTGTAGGCCATCCACCTCCACCACATACGTTACCCCTGGGACAATTACCTCGTAAATTTTCCCTAACGCCCATTTTTTTTTTGTTTTCCTCATGTCCTGTGCCATCACTTTTTGTCCCACTGAAAAGAATTTAAGATTATTTTTACTATTTATAGTTAACTTTACCTGTTCAAAATCTATATTTGTACTAGCTGTGCTTGGTCTCAACAAAGAGAAACGACATCTCAACTCCCTACCTAACATTAACTTTGCTGGGCTTTGGCCAGTAGTCTTATGGTTAGTACATCGATAATCAAAAAGAAATAAATTACAAGCATATTCAAGCTTTTTTCCCACTCTCTACAATTTTTGTAACATGTGACTTGAATGATTCTACAAATCGTTCTGCCAACCCATTAGTGGCAGGGTGATAAGGAGGAGAAAAGCTCTGCTTAATCCCTGTAACTTTACAGAAACATTTAAATTCTTCACTAGTCCAAGTAGGTCCATTATCAGTAACTAAATGCAATGGATACCCATAACGTACAAAAATACTCTTAAACACTTCAATTGTCTTTTGAGCCGTAATATTATTCATAATAAAAGCCTCTGGCCATTTTGAATATGCATCTGTTACGGTAAATGTAAGCAATCGGTAATTATCTATAATCACCGGTAATTATAGATAATCACCAATGCACATGGTAAATGTAGTGAATTATCCATATTTACCGGTAATTATATAAAACTTCCGCACAACCGTGGTAAATGTCGACATAAGCTCCCAGATAACAATTTAAACTTGAATCTGACTTGCAATAAGTTTAATGTATCTGTTACGGTAAGAGTGAATATTTGAAAATTATTAATAATTATCGATTATTATTAATAATTACCGAAAGCCGTGGTTAAAGTGATGAATTAATCACATTTGTCGGTTATTATTAATAATTTTACCCTAGTAATGATAAATGTAATAATGTGGCCAAGGGTTGCGGGGCGGGGTGGTGAGTGCGACGTGCAAGAGGCTCGGGGGGATGTCTAAGTGCCCTAAAAGTCTTTCTTGTATAAATAAATCATATTTTTAGGTTTAAATCCCTAAATTGGTTCAGTGAAATGCCAAAAAACATGTTAGGGTATGGTTAGGTATTTAGGGTAGAGGTTAGGTTAGGGTTATTTTTTTTATGACCACCCAGAAATACTTAAATTTTATTCCGGGTGGTCATAAAAAAAAAATAACCTTAACCTAACTTTTATGTACCACGAAAGCCTTTCTTACATATACGTTTGCAAGTACCTACAAGTAACCTTGTTTGTGTGTTCTCTAATGAGAATATATTTTATGTTTTGCTTAACCAAACAGAAGCTTTGATCTCTTGATATTTGAGAAAGAAAGAAAGAAGAAATGTTTATTTGAAACCAAAAATTTACGAAACATAAACAAAACAACAGCCTTAACTTATTTAAACTACAAATACAAACAAAAATATACAATCGAAGTATTATTATTGTTTGACTGATGTTGTTTGTAACCAAATTTTATTATATTTAAGACTAGAATTGTTTTTATTTCAATAAACATTTGATTCTAATGTTTGATTTACTACATTTACTAAAGGGGTATGGTAATTTTATATAATTGCCGGTAAATGTGATTAATTCGAAAGTTTTTACAACCTTTACCACGAGCACTGGTTATTATGCATAGTTCCCGGTAATTATACATAATAACCGCACTATCCACATTTACCATAACACATCCACTACTACCAAAAACATTTTCGAGTAAAGGGGACCCAGAAAATCTGCATGTATTCTATGCCAAACTGACGGTGGTTGTGGCCACATCGTTAGTTTATTTTTAACAGGATTCTTATGATTTTGCAAGCAGTTAATACAATTACTAGTTATATCTTCTATATCTTTATCTATTTCTGGCCACCAGAAATAGGATCTTGATATTTCTTTCATGCGATTTATCCCTAAATGGCTAGCATGCAACTCCTGCATTACATTTGCTCTAACATTTTTAGGTATTATAACCCTGTATCCCCATAGTAAACATTCCTTCTCTAAACTTATTTCATTTTTTTTTCTAAAGTAAGATTCATACTCATCACCTAAATCATTTTTTTCAGGCCAGCCATCCCTACAATATCTTAATACATCACATAAAATCTTATCATTTTTTGTTTCATTTTGAATTGTTTTCCAATTTAGCACATTTAAATTAGATGCGTTTATATAATTAACTGTGTTACTTTCAAAACTTTTATTAATAATTTCATTAACTTCACAACTATTTTCTTGGCCTCCTGTGACAACACGTGATAAATAATCAGCTGGGTTATTTTTGGATTTTATGTGTTTAATTTCATAATTAAAACCGCTTAAAAAGATTGACCAATATTGTAATCGCCTCGCTGCCATTTTTGGAATACCATGTTTAGGTCCTAAAATTTTTGTCAATGCTTCATTATCAGTTTCAAGAATAAACTTGTGACCAAACAAATACTCATAAAATTTACTAACCCCAAACACTATTGCAAAAGCCTCTTTTTCTAATATCGGATATTTCATTTGAGTTTCATTCAATTTTTTACTTGCAAATGCTACCGGTTTTCTAATATTATTACAGTCTGCTACAGACAGCACCGCAGCTACCCCACAATCTGCTGAATCACAAGTTAAAATAATTGTTGATTTTTCCTCAAAATGTGATAATGAAGTTGTATTAGCAAGAGCTTTTTTTATTTCCTGAAACGAACAATCACATTCCTCTGTCCACTCTAATTTACTTTTCTTTAAACAATCATACAATGGCTTTAATATGATCGCCATATTTTGCAAAAATCTGTTGTAATAATTTACTTTACCAAGAAAAGATCTAAGCATTTTTATATTTTTCGGACGGGGCAATGACAACAAAGGCTCTAATTTACTTCTTATAACTTTTATACCGGTTCTGTTCACTTCAAATCCAAAAATATCAAATTTTTCTTCAAAGAATTTACATTTATTTAGTTTTAATTTTATTCCTGATTCCTGAAGTCGTTGCAATACCAGTTTTAACTTTTCATAAGTATCAGCTAATGTTTCTCCATTAACCTGCAACGTAGCTGATGGTACCTTATTTTTATCACTAAAATAAAAAATGTCAAATACCTCAGTATCCTCAGTACAATTTACTTCCTTATTGTCCTCAACCACATTTTCTGAGCATGTAGTTTCCACTAAATTCACATTTTTCACTTTTAGAGACTTATTTTTAGCACACACTTTAAAGATATGCCCTTAACACCACACTCACTGCAGAATTTCTCCCGAAGAGAACATTGTAACTTCATATGACCATTCTTTCCACAGCAGAAACAAGATACATTTTGTTTATTCAATGGTGAAGTATTTTGCCGAAACCCCCCAGGTTTATTTCTATTTATGTTCTTCTTTTCAAGATGAAACATTTGCGTTTGTTCCTGTTCCTTCTCATGGTTGAACGCCAACTTATAAGCAGTCTCAACTGTTTTGCCAATATTCATGAGAATATCCAGTGACTGGTCTGCTTGTTTCAATAATTCAAATTTCACCGAATCATAATAAGTACCATTCAATAATCTTTCTTTTATTTCTTCATCTAAACTTTTAAAGTTGCAATTTTTAGAGAGTTTTTTTAGTTCCACCACATATTGATCAATAGTTTCATTGGGTTTCTGACATCTTTTCCGAAATTCTGCTTGATGTAACGCATAGTTTTTTACAGGATGGTAATGTTTTTTTGAGCTTTTCGCAAATGTTTTCATAGGATTCTTTTACCGGTGCTGTTGGCGTGCATAACGTTGTAAGTAAATCATACACACTTGTGCTAAGTTTCGTAATAAGTAGCGGCACTTTTTTCTCTTCCGGTACGTCGTTTAATAAGATAAAACATTCGAATTGCTGCTGATATGCAATCCAATTTCACCAGCAAATATTTCCAAACTCGTAATAGACGCCATTATTACGCCGCTTGATGCACTATCATTTGTTTTTCTAGCATCCACAAACTCCCGTAAATACCTCCTATTTCGTCAATCGAATGCGAATCCAAAAATTTTTCCTGTTGCGCTAATTTGTTTGCAATTTCAATTAATTCTCCTTTATTTTTCTGCTGTATCCACGTTTTTCTTCCCTGTTTAATCCATTCATCAACCACATCCATCAAAGAACGCCTGTCGGCACACAATACTTTTGAGGTTATTTTCTCCCAATTTGACAAATTATTAATGTCTCTTAATTTTCTTACAATAATATCCACACGCTTTCCGTTTTTTTTCGTCGCCAAATGTTATATCTCTGCCTAATTATGTGTAATTAATTAATAACACAATTTGACACAATAGAAACCATTTTATTTTTCGAAACTGAACTACCACAGATACATCATCATAGGTCATAGACAATATTAATATTTTCTTAAACATAACATATATAGCAATTGGGCTACTATTATTGTCGGATATAGTTATAGTGGAGGATTCATGTCTGGTCTCGCGAGCTGCTAACCGTTCAATGTCCCTTATTACTTCATCAATATGTTCTTGTAATTTTGAATCGCTATCTTCGACATTAACCTTCATAGATTGGTTTTCGTCATCGGAATCTAGAGCGTTAACTTTTATTCGCGATGAGGCGTCTGCATTCGAGTTTTGTTTGCCCTTTTTATAGATTATCTCGAAGTCAAAGTCTTGGAGACGTAAACGCCATCTGGTAAGTTTACTGTTTGGGTCTTTCAAGGAATTCAGCCATGCTAAGGGGCGATGATCGGTATAAATATAGAATTTTCGTCCATACAAGTATGGCCGGAAGTGTTTGGTGGCCCAAATTATTGCAAGTAGTTCTCGCTCTATTGTACTGTATCTTGCTTCAGTCTCACTCAGGGTTCGACTAGCATATGCTATTGGCTTGTCGCTACCTACTTGTCCTTGAGATAAGACTGCTCCTATGGCTACATTTGACGCGTCGGTCGTTAGTATGAAAGGTTTATCATAGTCTGGATATTGTAACAGGGGGCATGCGTTAATAATTCCTTACACTTGTTGAAGGAATCATATAATCTTGATCTATCACAATTTTATTTCTTTTTTTTAGGCAATTCGTGAGGGGTTTAGTTAGCCTTGCAAAGTCAGGTATAAAACGTCGGTAGTATCCTACTAATCCGGAGAACTCTTAATTTCTGTCGTTGTCTTTGGAATGGGGAAGTCTAATACGGATTTGATTTTATATCGTCGTTGGGTCAGTCCGTCTTTGGTTATTGTGTGTCCTAAGTACAAAACTTCACGTCGTAAAAATTCTGTCTTGTCTAGTTGTATTTTTAAGTTAGTTTCCCTAAGTCGGTCAAATACTAATTGTAATTTCTGTATGTGTTTCGTCTAGACTGGAGGAAATACGATGACGTCATCTAGGTAAACCATACAATGTAGTCCCTGCAAGCCTCGTAACACATTATCCATCGTTCGTTGGAACGTGGCGGGTGCTGTTTTTAAGCCGAAAGGCATTCTGATGAACTCAAAATGGCCGTTCTGTGTGCTGAACGCTGTTTTGGGTTTATCCTGATTTTCTACCTCAATCTGATGGTATCCACTTGCCAGATCTATGGTCGTGAAATATACACTCTTCCCTAGTTTGTCAAACAAGTCATTTATGTTTGGAAGTGGGTATTTGTCATCTATTGTTATGTCGTTAAGTCGTCTATAGTCGATCTTTTTTTTTTTTTTTTTTTTTTTTTTTTTTTTTTTTTTTTTTTTTTTTTTTTGTCGGTCGGTCAGTTCTGTCAACCTACGTGTGTGGTTTTACACAGATTCACCGGGCTTGTGGGGAGCGGAAGGCTCGCACCCTAAAAATTTAAGCAACAGCCTGAGGGCGCCCCCTAGCGGGGCTACGACCTCGGCTCAGGGCGTTGCTGGGAGAGGGTCAATCTACATAAGTTTGGGGACTGAATCTACCCGGCACGTGCCGGTAGTTAAAGAGACTGACTCTAGGGGTAACCGACGCGCGTCCTCGGCCGGCGAGGACGATATAGCGGGGGTCTTGAGTGGTTGGTTCGTGTCGCGAGTTGTTCGGGCCTGTTGCATGGCGACGGTGATGCGTCATCTCGATCGCCAAGGACAGAGCGGGGGCGTCTTTTCCTAACACTTGAAACTACGGGAGGGACGAACTACGGGAGGGACGAATAGTCGATCACCATACGCCATTTCTGTTCACCGCTTGCATCCATCTTCTTGGGAACCAGATGCACAGGTGCATTCCAAGGGGAATGAGACTCTTTTATACATTGTCTTTCAGTAATTTATCTACCGTGTCGATTTATCTCATCAGCTTGTGCTGGAGCCTGTCTATATGGTTTACATATATAGGGTCCTCGTTCTTAGTTCGTATTCTATGCTTTACTTGATTGGTGAATGTGAGAGGTAGTCCTTCACAGTAAAATATATCCTTGTATTGACGGCAAGGTTATAGATTTTATGGTTTTCCTCTGCATTTGTATGATCGAGTCGAAGCCTATTTAAGTTTTCTTCTAACAGTCGGTCAGTATTCTAATTCGGTAGTATTTGTATAGTTTATGTACTATTCTCAGGTAGGAATTTAACTACACTTAAGGGAGTAGTAATCGTAAGAAGTAATTTCCTACTTGTCGCATTTTGTATAATAGTGGATGCGTAAACCATTAACGCAATTCACTATGGCACTTTGGCATTCGTACGCCTTCACTAAATTGTTTAAAATCTAAAATAGCTTCTCCGAATATTGGTCTGTTGGTAATTTAAACACGGTGTTCGCAACGCGGCTGAAGTACTATTTGGTAATCCAGATTTTTATTTATTATAGGTATAGACGTGGTTTTTGTCCTAAGCACTGAATTTTTCAAGTCGATTACTGCATCTAACTGTTGTAAAAGGTCATTTCCTATTAAACCATCGTAACGCGAATCTACGTCATATAAGTAAAACTTATGTACATCGCTACTCTGAAAGGTGGGTAAAAGTGGAATATTTATTACTTTGTTGTGTCACTCGAAGCATGTGTGCTAACACTTTAAACCGGTTCAGGTTGTATAATAATAAAAATATTCATATGCCTTTTTAGGACTTATGAAGGATCTAGTACTTCCAGTGTCTATCATAAATTTTGGAAATTTATTTCAGGAACATAAATGTAAGGTAATTATTAATGTAGGATCACAATTTACACTAATTATTTCTCGTTCTGTATAGAGGCCGTTTCGTGAAAATTTTCCTCATTTTTATTTTCATACTGAAGTTGCTCATCTGGGTGAAGTACTGATGGGTGTTGGTTATCATGCTCGTAATAATTATCAAATTGATTATTATAATGATCGTATTCTTCTTCTAGGTAGCAGCAAATGGGTGCGACGGATTTTCCTGCAGTTCTAAATCATTTACTTTAAAAACCATCTTGTTTTATTGGGCGGTGCGCATAGACACATCCGTAATATGGGGCTTTGCTTGCGGAGGTTTGTAGCCAAACTGTGGCTGATTGTTATTGCCGAATTGTGGGCGGTATCCAAACTGGTGGGCGGTATCCGAAGGGTTTGGGCGGAAACTGATTATTTATTTGGGGACGGTACCCAAACTGTTGCGGTGCAATATTAAAAGGTGGGCGATAACCAAATTGGGGTTTATTGATTTGAAACAGGGGTTTGTACCCGAAATTTTGGCCTGGTTTATTGGGCTGAGGTGCACCGAACCTCTGGTGCAATGTGGGTTTTTGAAGAAAAGGCGAATTATTCGCAAAATGTTGCCCGACTTTTATTTGGAAATCTCCACTTTTGGGGAAAGTAACGGTTTTGGGTTTGTATTTTTGTTTCTTAAGTTATATCTTTCGTGGAAGTTTACTTCCTCGAGAACTATGCGTAATGCGTCCTCTAACGTCTTGGGGCGCATTTAGGCGGACAATCCTTACCATGTCCTCCGGCAGATTGTATAGAAAAACTTCTAAGGCCTTACTATTACTAATAATGATTTTACTCTTCTTTAAAGGTTCATCCTGTATCATATGATTTTAGACATAAGATTTGAAACGAACAGATTGAATTCTATTACAAAAATCTAAAAAGCTTTCGCCATGTTTAATCTTTAAGTTTTCCAATTCAATAGCAATGCATTCTTCTGAACGCGGGTCTCCGAAATGTTGCTCTAATAGTTGTTTAAGTTCCGACCATGATGCAACATCTTCACGTTCGGATAAGAGGGCGGCTGCGTCACCCGTGAGGCGACTAGTGACGGCATGATAAACATAGAGGTCTTGGAATGCGGAGCCCCTATAGCGAACGATAACATATTCGCTCTTTCTAATAAACAAGTTCAAGTGGCGTTTGTCACCATCAAATAATGGTATCAGCTTTAACACTCACCAGGAATTGGTGTTATTGTTTCTACCGTAGGTGCTGATTGCTGTTCCATTTTGTTACAATGTATGTGTTTATGTTATCTGATTGGTTTGGGGCGATCTATTTTTAGATCGGCTACCTAATTTAAATGTTACGTTTCTAAATTCTTATTTAAATATTGTGATCTACCGTAGTGGATGGGTATACTGGACTCGATCTGGATGATTAGCATATCTTAATTAAGTAATTTATAACTATTTATATAATTATAGTATTTAATCTAATTAATTATGTATTTATTTGATTTAAATAATTACGTGTTAAAGAAAGCTATTAGACGTAATAACTTCTATATATAAACGTTTTTTAAAAATTATATTATATTTAATTAAAAATTAATTTTATTTTAACACTTTAATTATATGTAATTCACTTTTTCTTATAATTTTGTATTTATTTTATGTAAATTACTTATTTATTTACTTTAATATAACTAATACATATAATTCTTAACACTTTTTCTTTTACGACTTATTTACGTATTTTAGTTAATTATTTTCTTTGATTACTTTTACTTTATTTCATCAATACTTAATACTATGTTACTGTAGAGTTTTATACACGTAACAAATTGCGTTAAACGAGAGAAGGCTTATCCCGATAATAACACATATAATACTATAACAAATTGCGCATGAAAAACACAGGATAGGTAAAGGAAGGCGAAAAGTTTTACTCACCAACCGATGGATCCCATGCTCGGCGCTGCTTCTTTTGACGAATTTATTTGGTTTCGACGGATCTGCTACTGTTAACGCGCACTTGTACTTTTTTGGCACGAACAGCTTTGAGCAAGATCCGCTACGGCTGCGCCAGTCAAATTTTGGAAGCGTTATTTCTCTTTTTTAAAAAAAACTATATTTAAATATTACAACTTATTTATTGTGGTCGAGTTTTAGACCTTAATCTAGATTCGGTCCGATTTGGAGACCGGAAACGGAGTGCCACTGGACGCGCTCTGCTCTTACTTAATACTATTCTTATATAAACAAAAATGGTTCTGGGAACTCTGAGTGAGCCCCCTTAGTCCAGTGGTGAAGGGCGAGGGGGTTCCATAACTACGTTTTGACATAATGTTGGGCTGTACGTTCATATTTGTCTTTGACTTTTTCTTACGATCTGACAGCCATTTTCAATTTCGCAAGGGACGCAGGAGTCAATTTTTGGAATTAAATAATCTCGCAGTGTCGAAAATGTTGTTCGATTGGGGATGCCTACTCTCAAGGTGGCGAGAGGACATCAGGATGTCCTAGTCCTAATTCTAAATTCCTGTTTTGTTTTCTTCTTTTGTGACGCCGTAAATTGGCTGATGAAATGATTTATTGTTAAGTTTTCTATAAAATATAATGATGGGCTGAAATACTTTGCATCACTTCTTCCTCCTGGGCATACAAAGCCCTCTTTATCCAAGGATGTTGGTCTGGCGTTCCAACGAGCACCCCAGGATTTATAACCAGTCAGCCATGTGTGCTGATACTTGGAGGTGTCTCCGTGGGCTTCGTGGGACAACAATATCCCTTTCTACCTAGCATTAAGTATTATGTAATGCTTCTATTAAGGTACCCATTTTAATTTTATTATTTCTACTCCGGAGTAAGAACATTTTCTACATAACCAAAACAATATTTTGAGAAAAAATGGCCTTTTTTTTTCTTTATAACCTAAATAATATCTTTGAGTAAAGTAAGATAACTTATTTTATATAAGCTATTCTACGTCTAATATAATGAGCTGGACACTTTTTTTTACTATGTTATATTTGTTAGAATTAACTTACAAATGAAAATAAGTTTCCTTTTTTTTTTACATTCAAAGAATGAAAATTTACTTCTACCTTTTGTTATTCTTACGAGCATTTAAGACAACTGTTCTTGTTTTATCACATGATAAATATTTTGTAACTTAGAATAAACTTACCTGTTTAAGTTTAATTTTAACTCTTAAAATTAAGTGTTTAAAAGCCAGAAACAAAATTTAACTATTTTAATTGCATGTAGAAATATTTACATTGATTTTAAAATATACATTCAGCCCTCATACATAAAATCTTTTTATTTAACTCCCTTAATTTTGATAAATTTCTTTCTTGCTTGGTGAGTTAAAGCAAGTGGCGCCCTCTCACAGCTTTTTGGTTAGATTCCTGTGAGCGCCTCAGAACCCACGGAGCTAGCTTTACATACAGCCTTATAAGATCCTAGGCACACAGGTTACAAAATTACAAAAAGAATGGGAGGTACCTACACAAACACGGGACGATCTAGGGGGAAAAATGCATCACGCTACAATGATAAGCTAAAATCTTAATTTGTGAAATCGAACGTCATCTGCGGTGATTTGACAGATATTTTAAATTACTATCTGTCGTTTTTTTTGCTGGCGGACGTGTTGTTGTGGTGTTTAAATCTTGAGTGCGAATTTCCTTTTATTGTGACCCCTTGCTCATACCGAACTCCGACATTGCTGTAACATATATCTGCTGAACCTGACTATTTCTCCTTGGATTCCGATAATCTTCTTACGTACTGGACGTCGTTATGGATACATTATCCTACCACCGTTGTTGCGTGCCGCAATGTGATAAAAGCAGTAAGTACGATGAACTTTACCTATCTATAGTTTTCTTGCATTAGGGTCCACAGATCCTTAAGGGATGCGTAGAGTACATGTTTTTTAAAAACTTTTTCAGAAATTCAAGATTTGACTACCCATATATTACAAAATGAGAGCACAGTTCCAAATATAACAAATTATATAAAAACTGTGCTCTCAGTCAATTTAAATTTCAATTTTTCAAATGTAAGGAACATAAATCCGAAATCAAAAACGAAACCGAGGAGATTGCATGTAATTTCTTTTTATTTAATTATTGTAAAGATATAAATAAAATATTGAAAGGTATAAGAAGTGTCATAGATGAAGGAGATACTCTTCAAAACATGTGTTTAGATTATAGAAATAAAAGAAAGAAATCGTAAATCTGTCGGTTTTATTGATTCTCTCCCTCTCTAATTAGGCGATTCATGAAAAGGCGTAAATTTCTATGACACCTCATATACTTCATCAAAGCGAGGTTTGCCTTGAAATCGCCTATTTATGAATTGCAAATATTAAATATGTATAACTAAAGTGCTATAGCGAGCTAACCACCTACGTACGTACGTACATACATACTATACGTACAGGGTTGCCAAAGCTAATTAATCCAAATCCCCAAAAATCCTGATGGAATTCCCCAAATTTGGGGATAAAAATCCGTTGATTCCCCACAAATTCCCCTCAAAAGTTTTTTATAAAGTGAAACTATAATCAATTATTTAAATAATATTTATTGTTTAACATTTATATTTTTTTCCATATATTAGTCGAAAGCATTTTGTTCGAAGGGTTAAACTTGACACTGCCGCCCAGTTTTTTAATTCCTTCCCTTGTAGCCATTAATGATACTACAGTGTCTGTATTCAATCTATTGCGGTTTTCAGTTTTTAAATTTTTAAGAACACTAAATTTTCGCTCGACTGATGCATTTGAAAAAGGCAATATCAGCAATAATGAAATAACAATTTTCATGTTTGAGAACAGGTATTCTCCCGCAGCGTTTTTCATGCAAAACACTTTACCTCAGTAACATTCAGCATCAATGTTATCTCCATGAACTTCAAGCCCATGTTGACGAAAATCCAGCATAGCGTGAGCTCGCCACTCATCGTCCAATTTTTGTGCTGTCACAAATTTATAAAGCACTGGAAATCGCTTCAATACAGGCACCAGTGATTTAATTTTAAACTGTTGAGCTTCTAATGGATTCAAAACAGATATAATAGAAAATAAAGGATCTCCGAAATCAAATCGCTTAATGATGTCCGACGTAAATTCCATATAAAATTCTTGGCATGTCTTATAGAAATCTGCAATAGCTGCACGAGGTACATTTTCATCTTTTTTCAAATCTTCCATACTTTCTCCAGCCTGTATTCCAATATATATTTCGTCTAAACCTAATAAGTGTGTTGGATTTCTGAAGTCAGCATTTAAAATATTAGTACAGGACTTGATGTAGCTCATTTTCATGAAATTAGCAAACAGTGTTTTCAAAAGATTTTCTATTTCTGGTTTCAATTTGTAAAGAAGGGATGTTTCTGATTGAAACAAGGTGTTGAAGCTCGTTGCCAGTGAAAGTACATAAGACATGAATTCTAAATATACGACAGTGAATTGGTTGTTCATTGTAATGAGCATTTCTTCGGCAGTCTTCGATGGATCAGTGAACACTGTTTCTGTCAAGTAGGCTTTTAATGGAATATATTGCTCTAATACACGGTCTACACACGCTTTCAGGGATAACCAGCGAGTCTGAGCTGGTGCGAGAATTTTGTGTATTTCCACTTGAAAGAATTCCTGAAACTCTTTCAATTTCATTTGCCTTTTTGAACTTCTACTGAAGTGCGCTCCAATAATAGAACGCAAGAAATCTTCAACATTTCGGGGTAGTTTGAGGCAAGCTTTCGATGATGATAAGTGTATCATGTGACAGGAGCATTTCACTAGAGCAATGTGAGGTAAATCTTTCTTAACCGATTCGTTGCGACACTTTTAGCAGTTGCTGCATACAAATATTTTGTGACACGTCTGCCGTGTCAACCGCCATAGCGTTTGGTGACACGGTAGCCGTGTCACCCGCCTTGTCTGAATAGTTTTATTGTTTTTCTTAATTTTTACACGTGTATTGACTTGATTCACTTAGTTGAACGCAAACCACGCATGTAAGCGGAAGATAACGTTGTTTTAAGTAGTTTTTGAGTGAGTTTATTAAGTGTTTTCCTGAAAATGGCAGGTAAGTTACTTTTCTGTTCAGAGGTAGCAAACCTTTTGTAGGTTTCGCAGTTAAAAAATGAGTGATTGAGGTAAATTAAATAGATGTGGGTTTCCGATGTAAACTACATTCGATGTTAAAATATAAATAATGTTTTAGGTAATACATAAAATTAGTAATGTTTTACACTCGTTGTAGTTTCAGTTTTTTTTCATTCATTTTGCAGATCAAAACAAAGTTACAAAACGTGGTAATGCCTTCATCTCCGAAACTGAAAATTATAGTTTCGAATCTCAGACTTTGTTCACGGAAGAACTTTTTCCAAAGAAAATTAAATTATCAACTGATTCCCAGGAAACTTTATGTGACACGCAAGAAGAACTCCCCGACTCTCAGCCTTATGATGATTATTTAACCTATAGTAAAGAAAATTATAAATATGTTCCTAAAGACACTTTTATGATAATTGGAACCAGGAAGACTACTCACGAATGCACTAGGACCACTGTGGATATTAGAGTTGCGTCCCGCCCGCACCCAAAGACGGCACGAAAACAGCTTACTCCGCGCAAAAAATTCGCCCTGGTGGCATTTTTGAGTTACAAAACAGTGAAAAACGGAATTCGTCACCATTTCTGACCGCGCACCCAGGAAAATTGGAAAATCTGTGAAAAGTGCGCGGAAAAGTGAAGCACGTGGGAGATAACCCCGAAAAACGCGAAAAAAGTGAAATAACTCCGAAACGAGATCGACGACAGGTGCTTTTGAAACTGCAGTCCTGTCCGCCTCATCGAGACGCGTCGACTGACGCCCCACACGGAATTTTCCCGTGGGAAATCCCGGAACAACAGGAGTTTTCCCGAAAACCACGTGGCCACGAGGTCACCGTTCTACGAGGTTTTCGGGAGATCCAGGAGTGCGGGAGCCGGGAGCGCGACGGACGCAGCCGGGAGAGACCATCAGCAGCCCCCTAAGTTAAGTTTTTAATTAGTTATAGTCATTTAAAAATTGTATAAACTTGTAAATTGAATATCTGGAAAAAGAGATCGACGACCCCCAAATTTTAAAATTGGGAATAATAGCTAGGGACGCCCCCTACCTACCCCTGAAATTTCAAAATTTTCTGTTGGGTATTTTCGGAGTAATTTAACAAATTAAAATTGTCAAAAAGTTCTTAAAATTCAAAAAAGGGGTTAATTTAACCCCTTTTATTTCGGAAAAATTTTGGGGGGTAGGGGACGCCCTTACCTATCTAGTTAAGGTATTTGTTGGACAAAATTTATGATATTTTTCTTATTTTATGTGTTTTTAGGTTAAGATTTTTTGAAAATTCAGTTTGTGACAACCCTAGAAGGGCCTAAATATAATTTCGCGTGGGTTAAAATTAGTTTAAAATAAGTAGGAGTACGAAGGTTGCAGCGTAAGTAAAGAAATAGAAAATGAATGTAATGATTATTTCGGGAGAATAATATCATTAGAATTGTCAAAGTTTCATGGAAATATGAGATTTAATAAGATAAAGGAAATATTGGAAAATTTAAAAGAAAAATAATACTTAAGAAGTTTTTCTGCATAGTTAACTTACATATAGCTTGTATCTAAATACAGTGTGCACTAATTAGTAAGACAAATTAATCAATAATTTAGGGCAGGGTAGATTTGTTTCTGTTTCTAAGCATTTTAATCATTAAATGTAGAACCATAGAATAAACGAGATTATACGCGGTAAGCATACTGTACGCAATACAATATTGTATAATTTTTATCCTGCCATTTTGTAACTAAATTTTTTTTAGTATTATGCACTATGCACGATTCTCCAGATTGTAACTTAATGTTGACATTTGGGGGATTCCCTAGCCGTTTTGCACGTAGAGTTCCTGTGACATACGTATTTTTGTCCAATAGCTGGTCAGCTAACCCCACGCTGGTATAAAAGTTATCTACATACAATGAATGGCCGACTCCAATATACTTCTCCATCAGCAACATAACCACTTTTTGAACATGCTTTTTCCCTCCTACTAATTTGTCTTGGGCACCGGCATACACATGTATTTTTAACACAATACCATGAGCGTCAGCTAAAATGTATAATTTTATACCATATTTGTGGGCTTTTCCTTTTAAGTATTGACGAAAAGAAAGGCGTCCTTTCCATAATATAAGTGATTCGTCAATAGTTATTTGTTTTACAGGATAATATATAGAATTCACTGATTCGTTAAACAAATCAGTAAGTGATTTTATTTTAAAAATGCTCTCAGATCTATCATTATTCTGCACATTTAATGCTCTTAATATTTGGTAAAATCTGTCCCTGGACATGAAAAATCGTGGACTTAATTTATATAGATAGCTAGTAGACCAATAATCGACCATCCTCTTCAATTTAATCGTCCCCATCAATATGAGAATACCCAAGAATGTTTTGAATTCGGGGGGAGTTATAGTTTTCCATGTTTGGAAACGAGCTCGAGGAGTAGTCACTGCTTCTTTCAATTTATCACCGTATTTGTTTGTACACTGTAATATAAGGTTTATAATACGCCAATTAAAAAATAAAAGGAAATAGTCCAACGGACTTTTACCCTCCATTTGATGAGGTGGCAGTAATCCTGGTGCTCCCGTAAAAGGTATATCGGTCATATTGCTGGGATTACCAAAGCGCCAACCTGTTGTTTCTTCTTGAGATTGAGATTCTTCTTCTTGGGTGGCGTCTTCAAGATTTTGCTCTTCTAAATGAGGTGCGCTAATGTTGTCTTCATGATCATCATCATCATTATTAAAATGTCCCACAAGTGAATGTTTCTTAGGTCGATGGGCGTCAATCTCCTGTCCTCCGGATACCTGAGGTCTGGGAGTTGTATTGATGGCAGGTTGACCTCTACAGCAGATGCATTAGTTAGGGGTGAGATTAACGACTCGCCAATCTGCAGATTGCAGTGTTCGCTGCGGGCTACGATGTATGTTCCGTGAAGTTGAAACTTCCTGATGTCGTCTCCGCAACGTAGGCGATAGAGTCGCACAGCGGTCGATGAAGGGATGCGCCCGGTCGATAAATTAACACGGAAGCGTGAAATTACAAAAAGAATGGGAGGTACCTACACAAACACGGGACGATCTAGGGGGAAAAATGCATCACGCTACAATGATAAGCTAAAATCTTAATTTGTGAAAACGAACGTCATCTGCGGTGATTTGACAGATATTTAAAATTACTATCTGTCGTTATTTTGCTGGCGGACGTTGTTGTGGTGTTTAAATCTCGAGTGCGAATTTCCTTTTATTGTAACCCCTTGCTCATACCGAACTCCGACATTGCTGTTATATCTGCTGAGCCTGACTATTTCTCCTTGGATTCCGATAATCTTCTTACGTACTGGACGTCGTTATGGATACATTATCCTACCACCGTTGTTGCGTGCCGCAATGTGATAAAACCAGTAAGTACGATGAACTTTACCTATCTATTAGTCCAGGTTTTCTTGCATTAGGGTCCACAGATCCTTAAGAGATGCGTAGCATGTGTATCGGGTGTCCGCAGTAGCTAGTTAACCAAACCAAGTAACCAATACAAACAGCGACATCCTTTCCCAAAGTGAATACCGGCGTTTGCGCGTAACGTCATCGTCGTAACCACGGTATGTGGAACTAAGAAAATAAGGTATTACTGTGGCTTCGTCAAACCGCTTTTACGGCCTTATTAATAAATAATATTAGCAATCATTCTCCAGGGGCAAATTGCGAAGAAGACCAATGTAAAAATATATTTCAATCTTTAACTACGCTGATTTTTTCAAATAATGTACCACAAAAAACATCTGTCACAACAGAAATTAATTATGCATATCTCCTCGGAAATAACATATTAGTAGATTTCAATGAAAAGAAAAAAAGATCCAAAAGTAATGGCGGCGTTGGAATATGTAGGTACTGAGAAAAATAAAAAAATATTATAAAAATTGCAAAGATTGTTTACCAGCCTTAACAAGAGATGGTACCAATTTGTCCCAATATATAAAATAAGAGAACATATTTCATCGAAAAAATTATTACAATATCCGAGTACATGTTTTTTAAAAACTTTCTCGGAAATTCAAGATTTGACTACCCTTATATTACAAAATGAGAGCACAGTTCCAAATATAAAAAATTATATAAAAACTATGCTCTCAGTCAATTTAAATTACATTTTTTTAAATGTAAGGAACATAAATCCGAAATCATAAACGAAACGAGGAGATTGCATGTAATTTCTTTTTATTTAATTAGTGTAAAGATATAAATAAAATATTGAAAGGTATAAGAAGTGTCATAGATGAAGGATATACTCTTCAAAAAATGTGTTTAGATTATAGAAATAAAAATAAACATATATCTGTCGGTTTTATTGATTCTCTCCCTCTCTAATTAGGCGATTCACGAATAGGCGTAGGTAAATTCTATGACATCCTCATTTACTTCATCAAAGCGAGGTTTGCCTTGAAATCGCCTATTTATGAATTGCAAATATTAAATATGTATAACTTAAGTGCTATAGTTACTCTACGTACATAGCTACTATACGTAGCTACAGGGATATGTATGTACGAAGTAGTTACAATCGTTGTCACTAGGAGCGTTACTAGTACGTTTTTTAGCTGACAACTCTATTCTCAGATATATTAAAATATACTCTCTGGTGTAAGCTCGCGAATGAGTACTCATCCTCTCTCGGCGGGCTTCCTCAAGAACATTGTGGACATTATTATTCAGTCCTTTCCCGGCGGGCTTCCTCAGACACATTTTGAACATTATCTGTTGCTGGACGACTCAGCTCATTGTCATTTATCTTTTCAAAAACTGCATTGATATTTAATATTTGGTCTGCTGAATCGTCCTCACAATTAAAACTATCACTGTAAAACTTAATCAGTCTCGTAATTAATAGCGACTTGAACGTGCAATTAAAGTTATGGCAGTTGGGATCGTTGTAACGATAATTGTAGGCCCTTACTTGGCCAAAAAAGTTTTTGATTGGGTCAGAGTTAAAATATCTGGGCCTCATGCAAAATAATTCATTATCTTTAAAAAACTGCCATAACTTCATATAACTTTTCAACGTTGTTATGAAATTTTTAATGGCCTCGCAAACTGTTGCAACTGCCAACGCAACACTTTCGTTTCCTAGGCATTTCACTTTACGTAAACTCACCAGTTTAGGAAGATTTTATTACCAATTACAAATAATTCTGGAAGGAACTCATCTTCAGATACATTTTCCATTTCTATAAATTCAGGGGACAACACATTACTATTGACTCTCCAATTCTGACTCGGTTTGAACATTATCATTTATAGGACTATTTTCTAATTATTTAACCCTACCCTTTTTAAGGCAGAGGGAATATTTTTACACCATACTATTGCCAATGTAAAAATAAAATAAAAGAAGCTATCGGATTTTGTCTATGGCAACAATTCCGTATTGAAAATGGCAACATATTTTTCTTATAGACAGTGACAGGTCGCCATATTACTTTTTGATTTGCGATGTCAGCCAGTTGTAAAACCAATGAAAAATCTAAACTTGTAACAAATCTTAATAAATCTTCGATTTTTGTGATTTTGAAACGGTAAGTTGTTCTAAATATTGTTTATTAGTGTTTATTCTATATAAAAAGATACATATTTTTATCCCTGGGTCTTGGGATATTTAGATACATGACTTAGTTGTGGTGGTAAATATATTCCCTTTGCCTGTTTGTTGAGATTTTTTCAAATATGGTTAAGGGTAAAAGTCTCAACGATTTGCAATAACCCACGCGTTAGAAGAGATTTTTGGCCTTCCTGATGATCCTACTCAGTCAGACGATGATTTGCAGTCAGATGAAGAAGAAATACAGTACAGTACCACGAAACTTCAAAGAATTCTAGAGGATTTAGACAAACCTAGCCAAGGAATTCTACCACAATCACCCGATCCACCAAGTAGTCCTGTTGAATGTCTCTCTCCCAATCATTCCACAGCGAAAGTAGTGGTGCAGCAACTGTTGAACTCCCCGAAGTCCTCTTACGAAGTCATTTTATACAGATCATCCTAGACGTGATACAGGACTCCAAGTTTTACCTGTGTCTTCAAATCAACAGGCTGCAGAGCCTAGGACACAATCGCCACGTCCATCACCTCAGTCATCTCATACAGATCGCCCTAGAAGGGCAACAGGAGTCCAAGTTCTACCCGTGTCTCAACAGGCCGCAGAGCCTAGAACACTATCCCCACAGAATGTTTACGCAGATTCAGAAACAGATGATTCCGACGGAGACGACGAAGTATGGAAAAAAACCAAGTGGACAACATATCGACCCACTCCATCTGTTTATGATGAAATCCCAATGGGACCTAAACATATGTTTAGCAGCCGCATAAGGCCGGTAGTATTATTTGAAAAATTCTTTACGGACGATGTCTACGACTCGATCGTATTCCAAACAAATTTATACGCCGAGCAAAGCAATGCGGAAGGATGGACAGCCTTAGACAAAAAGGAACTAAAAGCCTTCTTAGGGATTATAATAATTATGGGATACAATATTCTTCCGTCCATTGATCTTTATTGGTCATCTGACCCTGGTTTCAGAGTTGATGAGATAGCTGAAGTTATGACTGTAAAGCGTTTCAAGAAAATATTACAATGTTTTCATCTCAATGACAATTTAGGACAACCAGCGAATATTACCGACAAACTTTATAAATTACGACCATTATTAGATTCCATCAATGAGGCTTGCCTGACGAATGCTAAGGCATCTTCTTCGCAAAGCATTGACGAATCCATGATCCTGTTTAAAGGCAGGTCTTCAATGAAACAATACATGCCACTAAAACCTATAAAGAGAGGCTACAAGGTGTGGTGCCGCTGCGATAGCTATACCGGATACCTATACGAGTTCTACCTTTACACAGGAAAGTCAGAAACTGGAACAGAGGAAGGTTTAGGATATAAAGTTGTAAAGACATTGACAGAAAAGCTAATTGATAAAGCACTGGAAGAATATCACATTATTGTCACATTTGACAATTTCTTCTGCGACTATAATTTATTGCAATATCTATATGAAAACGGCATTTATGCTACTGGAACCGTGAGAAGACATAGGAAAAATCTACCTGGACTAGTAAAACAGAAATTGAAACTTGAAAAAGGACAATATAAATGGAGAGTGAAAGGTAATGTAGCTTTCATAGTCTGGCAAGACAGCAAAGAAGTGTTGTTACTAACAAATGCATTCCACCCAAAAGTGGATAAAACCACAATAATGCGGACAACAAAAAGATGGGCTCGAAATGGCAATTGAATGTCCATTAGCTGTAAAAGAGTACACCAAAAGGATGGGCGGTGTGGATCGCTTCGACCAAGTCAAAAGCACCTATTCTGTTGGCAGGAGGAGTAAAAATGGTGGCTGCGTATTTCTATTTTCTCCTTGACACGAGCATAACAAATGCATATTTGTTATATTGCCAAAATGAGAATGTGACTAAATTGAGTACCTGGAATTCCGGGTCTCTATTGCTAGAGGTCTGATCAGTGGCTTTACAAGCAGAAAACGTCGATCTGGTCCTGTTAACTACGTATGCAAAAGAAAAGCAGTTTTGTCGGAGAATCGCCAAAAGGCTTTACATGTTATAGCTGGAGAAATTCGTTATACAAACGTTGGAGACCACATGCCCGCTGAATTACCTTCGTATAAACGATGCAGAATGTGCAGCACAAAGATAAAAGATAAACGATCAA
This sequence comes from Cnaphalocrocis medinalis, assembly GCA_014851415.1. NCBI lineage: Eukaryota > Metazoa > Arthropoda > Insecta > Lepidoptera > Crambidae > Cnaphalocrocis > Cnaphalocrocis medinalis. The sequence goes on from CM026292.1 coordinate 9,037,800, forward strand.
AGATCATGTGCGAAAAATGTGGGGTTCCACTCTGCATTACACCGTGCTTTAGTGCATTCCACAAGAAATCTTGAATCTGCACAGGCATAAGGGAACATTTTTCCCACCACGTTTTTTTTATTTTTTTTCAAAAAAAAAATCATTCTTTTAAAAACAATAAAAAACCCTTTCTGAATATATAAAAAGTTTTATTATATCATCACTAGTTCCTTATGCCTTATAAAGGGTTTTAAAGACCCCCAGTATCAAAATTGATACCCAAACATTTCGTTCCAAAACCACTTATAACTCCGAGAATTTTATGTATTTGGGCTGTATGTGTGTTGTCTTTGCCTATTACTACTCAATCTCAAACTGAAAAAAAAAAATAACGTGAGCTGTCAAAAGTTAAAAAAAAGACATTTCTTCCTTTGTCGCGCTTCCAACAAAGTGGGTGTTTCGGAAGGAATATATAATCGTAAATAAATCTGAGGAATTGGAGGTCTTTTTTACGGGAAAAATATAATTTTGATTGGTAAGTATTTTCTCTTTGCTGTAATTATTTTTCTCATGGGTTTGT
>CM026292.1:9038458-9153009 GCA_014851415.1 Cnaphalocrocis medinalis
TAATTGTCACGTATTTAAAATCCATGTAGCTTATTTCCGTATCTACTTAGGTGTGGCAATACAGACACCTTACATTTATCTGTGGGAAGAGCACAATCGCTTCGGCAATAAATGGGACGGCTCGACCGGAGTGATACCGCTGCCTCACTGAAAACCGGTGTGAAGCAACCCCTGTGCTGTGTATCGCCGAGTGAGTGAGGGTACCGGAGGCCCAATACAGGGGAAGGGGGGTTAAAAGGTAGCAGCGCACTGTGACACCACTGGTATTGCAGGTGTCCATGGGCGGCGGTAATCGCTTACCATCAGGTGACCGGTTGGCTCTTCTGCGCCAGACAATCACACCAATTCAACCTGATCTCAAACTAGAGCAACCCCTGTACTATGAGTACCAGATGACGGTAATTAACTGGGGGCGTCAACCCAGAACACCCAGACCCAAGAAAACTTAGAAAATGTCGTTTCCTAAATTTCTTACCATTCGTTTATTACCTCTTTTTGTCTGGCTCGATGGTGCATTTCGTATATATTTTGATAATTTGTTTTTTTACAGGGCTTCGAAGCAAGCATGACAAAGGCGATTCGTGCTGCAAGGACGTAGCGCAGGCAGATGGCAAGCGCGTCGAGCCGTGGCCTAAGGAGGACCCCCCGCCGCCCGCCTGGCGGTGCGCGTGTCCCCAAGACCCGCAGCCCCCCAACTACGACCCTTACAGGTAAACTTACTTACTCCACTGGCTCAGCGACCCGACACGAGTCTTGGCCTCCGAAACAAGAGAACGCCACTTGAGTCGATCCTGCACTACTTGTCGTTACTTATTAGGCAATCATTTAAATATCATTATTATTTAACCCTCAGGATCAAGGTGCCCGACGTGGTGGTGCCGCCGCTGCCCCCCAGCAATGCTAAGGTAAATGGTGTAACTTTTACCCGTTAACTTATTACGTACGCCGATTTTTAACTTTATATACCATGTTACCCTAAATAAATTGAGAAGATAAATATTAGAAATAGAATAGAATAGAATAATCTTTATTGCTATAACTGTGTACAAAATATGGTAAACTTATAGTAGAAATTGAAATAGAAAAAATCTTTATTCAAGTTAGGTCCATACATAACACTTATGAATGTCAAAACATAATATAACATTCATCGAAGGATTCTGGTGGGATTCGAACCCCCAACCTTCCACATACCGGGCGCTGTTGTGTGGTGATAGAACAGCCATCATGTGGAAGGTTGTAGGTTCGAGTATTTCGAGTCCCGCCTGAACCCTTCGATGATTTTTTAAGTGCATTATATAGGTTTACTTAAGAAAAAATTGCAAAGAATTGCTATAGCATAAAATTAAAAGATATTTCAATATTGTTTGATCCGTTGCACCTTAAAATCTTCTTACGTAAAACTTACTAGTTATGCAGGATAGTTAGACAAGTCTGTTTTTGAATTTGACACCAGTAGGTATCTTAAATCACATTTATTAGTATTTTGGTGGTTCCTATTTTGTATTGTTCGTAACAAGCTTTCGAATATCGTTAAAATATCCGAGGAAATATTAAGTTACACGACACATGCTGAGTTGACGCCTTTATCACTGACACACTGGACTGTACCTATGTTTCTTGCCTTTCAAATGTTTATGTATAAGTATGTCTTTTGATTCAGGAATTTATAGTAGAAGATCCGAACTTAAGTCGACCTTCACCGAGCTGATAATTGAATGAAATATCCTTTATGACAAATTTTATATACTAGAAAATATATTAAAAATAGGTTTGCTAAAAAAATCCTGGACAGCCTATTTTTAATTATTTTTTTATAAATAATATTTAACTAAATTTTGCAACATTAAGATATAATAAGAAAATTTTCATTCTTACTTAAAGTATAAAACGTATAGAATGTGCCGCCATTGGGTTGTCTATTATTTACCTGGACAGAGTACTCGGTTGTCAGGTATTCGCTGGGTGCGAAGTACTAGGTGGGGGTAACATAATCTATCGCAGCGCTCATGGTGGTCAAAAGTAGAAATAATGTAAGCTAAGTTGCTCATAGGTATTACTCCTGGAGGCTTCATTTCTTTTAAGTCTAAAGTGGCTGGTGGAAGAAAAAGTGATTCGCAAATGACGACAGAATCCGGATTGATCGATTATTTGGATGATGGCGACATTGTTTTAGCCGATAAAGGTTTTCCAGAAATAAAAACAGTTATAGATAGAAGTGGAAAAGAGGTGAAGATTGTTATGCCTCCCTTTCTCAAAAATAAGAGGGAATTTTCTACAGAAGAGACTCAAGAAACATATAATATTGCCAGTGTAAGAATTCATGTCGAAAGGATAATGCAAAGATTAAGAGTTTACCAAATTTTGAACAAAATTCCTGAAAATTTATTTTACTGCATCGATGACATTGTACATATCTGCTGTGTATTGGTAAATTTACAGCCCCCGATATTTAAAAAAAAGAATGTGTCTCTGTGAATATTTCTTTATTAATATTTCCAACAAAATAATGATCTGTTTATTCATATTTTTATGCATAACAATACAAAAATAATTAAATGATACTTATTTTTACTTTCAGTCAAACTTAAATCACAACAATAAATAAATCATAAATACATAATATATATGTTTTTATCAATATAATCATTAATAATAAAATAACTTGTATGACTTATTTACTTTTTTTATCCAACCTACATCACATTGATTATATTTTTTCCAGTAAAATTACGTTTTGGTTGTTCAGTTTTATTATTATTACTATCATTTTCACAAGTACTTTCTAAATATAATGATTTTAAATAATGTTCAAAGTAAAATCTTTCACTAACCAAAATTACATGTTTAATGAATGCTTCATCACGGTGTACCCGCACTGTGCAGCTACCATGTTTTACAGGCGAGTACACAAAAAGATCACAAACGGTCATTCCAGTTACATACATCTGTACCTGAATTTGAGTATAATATGGTTTTTGTGTTTTTAACTCTAATCTATCATTTACAAACTCTAAATACTTGACATTGCACATCTTTTCATTATAATTTATCACAGGTTGTTTTGAACATGATAATGGACATTTGATTTCAACTAGTCTTGATAAGATACAATCATTTTCAATGACCACCCCGTCAATGCTGGCACAAAGCCAAGGTTGATATTTGCTTATGATTAAACCAACTTTTTTAACCTTACAGGAATGTAATTTTTCATATTCATGCAAAGCGTGCTGTTCATTTCTTAAACCATATTTTGTTGCCTCACATTCAATTTTTCGTGGGTGTAAAAAGCTTGAAACTAGACTTTCAGTGGTTTTAGTTTTTTGCACTTTAATATGGTGAACGTTTGTGCTCGCTGATATTCTTAAACGCCGGTTAGCGTACCAGTCTTCACACTTCGATTGCTCAATTGTTTTACAACATACATTAATTAAGGTTTCTTCATTTATCTGAATGTTTTTCTCATAGAACTGTTGTAATTGTTCTTCCAGTTTGTATTCAGCCTGATATACTTCAAATTCATCTTTGAAAATTAAAAAACTGATTACGGATGCCTCGCAGTCTTCTCTCACCAAATTTGATTCTGTATGTTTTATTATTGTCTCTACTACATCCTTTATTATAAATGTATCCTCCGTTTGAGATGAGGCTTCCATCACAGATCTTAAAGCTGAGTGTTCTGCTAAGTCTGACAGATCTATTGTCATTGGCTCATAGGATATTTTTTGTTTTGTTGGAAACATTTCATCAAAATATCTCCCTTTGGAATATTTTTGTTTGGCAAATTGGCGTGCACTTGGCTTACCCCACTGTTGTTCGTGACATGTTTTTGACAGGCTCTCTTCATGGTTTATAAAGTGGATCAAAGCAGCGATATGCTTGCATTTACCACTTTGATTGTAAACACAATTACATTTCACACTTGTGACTACTCGTGCTGTATTTACCTGCAATCAAATTAATATTTGAATATTACGTCTATCAAAACTCGATCAAACTAAGTATTAAGTTCAAACGGAAATAATCACTTACATTTAAAACCGTTTTGTAAGGTGGCAAAGTAATAGATGTTTGCCTTATGATGAGAGCGTGAATTATTGAACTCTGCCCTTGTTTTGTTCTTAATTCTTCTACATCTCGGACATGTCCAGCCAATACCAACAACTTTCCTTTAAATACGGTTTGTGGTTGGAATTTGATATTGTGAGTAACACTCACAAACCCGGTCTTCAAAACAATACTCATTTCGATCTGAAAACGATATTTAATTTATTACTAGCGATACAGGAACATTTAAATATATTTACTGTTATATAATGAAACCATTAAAGTAGCTTTTTCTTTTTGTTTTACTGTAAAACTACAACTATAAATGAAGTAAACAAACCCTGACACAATCAAAATTATGATTTGATTTGAATGACCAAAATGATTTAAAAACCCTTTTTCCACCCAAATCGTGGTATCACAACAATTTATGAGTCGAAAATATTTGTTATTTTTTCATTTCGATATTTTTTCACAAATACACGACCTAAATGTCAATGTGACAGAGCCCACAAAGTTGTGGACGCTAGTTGGCGCTGTAATCGTGCACGGAGCGAATAAACAGGTATGTCGATGGCAGTTACCTTCACTTGAAATGATAATAAAAAAAAATTATACCAATGTAAGCGCTCTTTTAAGAATGAAAACTTTCTTATTATCTTAATGTTGCAAAATTTAGTTAGTTATTATTTAAAAAAAAATAATTAAAAATAGTCTGTCCAGGATTTTTTTAGCAAACCTATTTTTAATATATTTTCTAGTATATAAAATTTGTCATAAAGGATATTTCATTCGATTATCAGCTCGGTGAAGGTCGACTTAAGTTCGGATCTTAGACTATTAATTATTCTGTATTCTATTAGTTATTATATTCCAATACTTATCTGGTTCATTCATGACAGACATGAATTGATTGATTAATTGACTTGTATAGTCTGCGGCATGAAACAATAGCGATGACCTTGAGCGCGTAGTAGAAAGTCTTCTTTTTAACAAGTGCGCATTAGATGCCGCGGACATAGTTTATTGTTTCGTTTCTGTCTGAGATACAGGATACTCCTAGTTTAGGCAGTCTAAAAATCGCTCCCTTAGTATAAGTAGTCTTGTAGTATTTGATTGGTCTCATGATTTTTTCAATAAAGTTTTATCATTATCATTATATTAATATACCTTGCGACACGTGTTACGAGTGCGTTTGACGAAATCAGAGCCCCCACGTCGTGGACATCAAATATCTAATGAATCCAGCTTGTGCTTTCTTCATCAGCCGGGAGTCGTTCTCACCACCGGCCAACCAGGCGACCAGCGCGGGTACCAGCCGGGGTACCACCAGCAGGGGGGGTACGGCTACCAGCAAGGCGAGGCCAAGCAGGAGGACTCGAGTGAGGAGGGATTCCTCGGCGTCCTCAAACGGTGGTTCGGAGTAGGCAAGAGTAAGGACGATAGGCAAGATCAATCCGGCCAACAGATGATGGTGGGACATGACCCGAACTGGGTTTATGTGCGAGAATAGACCGGTAAGGAGACTTTTACTATACGGAGCGGAGGATGGCGGCTCAACAATCAGCTCGCACATCAATGAATTGTTTTCGTCCAACGCACTCAACACGACGGAAGACAGCCGACAGTCTGCGCGCGCGTCGATTGAACCCTTTGTAAAACTCGCACACGCACTCTCCAGCTGGCAGAGAAATTTCACTGTAATTTTTCGACAGGAAATCCCGAACGAGGATGATAAAGAGCTGTTTAGAGAGCCCCACATCGGAGGCGCGTGCCCCGGCTCTGCCCAGGATATGTTCTACAACTCGCCAGTCGTCCATCCCGATTACTGGAAGCCGAAGCCTGACCAGAAGTTGCAGATCGTTAAAGACGAGCTCCCTAAGCTGGGGTACCACGGGAGGAGCAAGTACAAATACGCGTTTCACGAACCCTGGAGACCTCTCGACCGGATGACCTTGCTGGAACAGGCTGAGAAAGAAGAGCATGGCGGCTTAGACGACGGCTTGCCTGATAAGTCCGCCGACAAGCAACTAACGTAAGGGCTCTGATTTCTTACGAAACTAAAAGTGCATCTATTGAACTCTTCCGTTGTCGCATGGTATTTAATAAAGTTTTGATTTATAAGTTTTGTTTTAATAGTGGTAGTTTGAAATATGCAATTACTTATCGATAAAATATCATCTCTGCGTGTTATGCCCGGTTGCATCCGGCTATAGCTTATATCCCTGTAACAGTCCATGGCCCAACACACCGTCTTGGCATAGGCTGGCCGAATCATGAGGTATAAAAAGTGCGATCAACTGCCCACTGCGCCACCGGCAGTCATAATATTATATCATCATCATATCAACCCACATCCATCCACTGCTGATTATAGGCCTCCTTTATTACGCCACTCCGTACGATCACCTGCCAGTCATTGTTTCCCCACTACCATTACAATATCGTTGGACCAACGGGCAGATGGTCTACCCACAAGACGTCAGAAAAACCAAATTGTCAGAATGCTAGTGACCACAACAAGCATAGTCAAGAATTAGTACACATAGTCAAGAATTACAGTACAGTCGAGTTCAAAAATATGTGTACCTACACTTTAGGACCTTGTCACAATACATTTTTATAAGAAAGTGGAAGTCGTTTTCTTATACATAATTATGTACTGTGGCAAGGTCCTAAAGTGTATACATATTTTTGAACTCGACTGTACATAGTCAAGAATTACAGTACAGATGACTGTGGGAGAACCACGCTTCGGCATGAATGGGCCGGCTCGACCGGAGTGATACCACTGCCTCACAGAAAACCGGCGTGAAGCAGCCCCTGTGCTGTGTTTCGCTGAGTGAGTGAGGGTACCGGAGGCCCACCCGGGGGGGAAGGGGATAAAAGGTTAGCAGCGCACTTGTAACTCCACTGGTGTTGCAAGTGTCCATGAGCGGCGGCAATTGCTTACCATCAGGTGATCCGCCTGCTCGTCTGCTACCTATCACATCCATACTAATATTATAAATGCGAAAGTAACTCTGTCTGTCTGTCTATCTGTCTGTCTGTTACTCTTTCACGCCAAAACTACTCAACGGATTTAAATGAAATTTGGTATACAGATAATCTAGACCCTGAGAAAGAACATAGGCTACTTTTTATTGCGAAAAGGGGGTTGTAAGGGGTTGAAAGGGGGGTAAAAAGTTACTTTTCCACGCGGACGAAGTCGCGGGCGGCCGCTAGTAAAAAAATAAAATAAAAGATATTACAGTAGGTAATCTTACAGCCCATGTTAGATTGTGCGAAGACCAAGGGCCCGTGCTCGGTGCAGCCGGTGCCGCGGGCGCCGCCCTGCCCGCCGCCGCCGCCCAAGCCCTTCCCCTGGGTATACGTGTATGCGGTCACCGGGTTCTTTGCCCTCATGGGTTTGGTGAGTATGTGTGCACCCATTTAACATGAAATTCAAAATATAGAAAGAAGAAATGTTTATTTGGCTTACCAAAATAACATAAAGTAACAATTTATTTTGACTCATTCAAAAATGCCAACCAATCACCTTCTACTACCTACCAGTCATAAACAGGGGTCGGAATTTTGGGGCAGTGGTCCAAGAGTCCAACCGTTTTGTCCGACTAGTTGGACCATGGGTCTTTATTAAGGGCAATTGTCCGTCCAACTTAAAAATAGTCAGACCACAGCACGTTTTGAGAGGTCCATGTTCCGATTTATTTTAAAAATGTCTTGCCAACCCTTAAAACCTCAAATTACATCTTTGTGTGTATGGTATGGTTTATGTTATGTTACACCATTAGATAGGTAGGTTCATAATGGAGACACACTTCGGCATTAATGGGCTGGCTCGACCGAAGTGATACCACTGCCTCACAGAAAACCGTCGTGAAGCAGCCCCTGTGCTGTGTTTCGTCGAGTGAGTGAGGGTACCAGAGGCCCACCTGGGGGGGAAGGCGATAAATGGTTGGCAGCGCACTTTTGTCTCCACGTTGCAGGTGTCCATTGGCGGCGGCAATTGCTTACCATCAGGTGATCCGCCTGCTCGTCTGGTACCTATCACATAAAAAAAACTACGAGGCATCTTTAGCACGTTTTTAGATAGATAGGGGAAGGTGAGGTAATACGATCCCTGTAGGTCAAATGATCCCCCGTCGTAAATCCGAGACAACTAGTGCTATCTATCCAAAGCGTATGAAACATATTCCCCGCACCCCTACCAATTCCCTCTCCAAGTCTCATGGCGGTGTGAACGCTTGGCGTGATTTTATTTAAAAAAAATCAAAAAGTGTGGCTGTAATCTAACGTAAGCCTGTTTTTTAACTTTCATTACTTTTTACAAGTTCGTGTTTATTGAAATGTTGTTTTATTTGCGGGTAATAATAGCAATAAGCTAATATTTAAGCAACGTTCGATCACCGCACGCGGTATTTGAAGGTTATGTTTTGATCTATATCTTGGATTTTGATGTTTGGGGCGAAATGATCCCTTTCTGTGTGTTTAAAATGATCCCTGGAATCATTTTACCCAATAGTATTTCTTGTTTTTACAGATCATGCCAAGATTTTATATACGTAAAACTAATCGCCAAAATAAATAAAATATAATAATTAAAATTTAAATGAAGATTTTTTATGATAAGGATAATATTATTTCTGTTTTTTTTTTATTTAGAAGAAGAGTTTATTTGTTTACCTATTGCTAGACTAGATATATTGTTATTTTTGCAAACTTTTTAGAAGTTTGTTGCAATATCTAATACTAGCGGCCGCCCGCGACTTCGTCCGCGTGGAAAAGTAACTTTTTACCCCCCTTTCAACCCCTAACAACCCCCTTTTCGCAATAAAAAGTAGCCTATGTTCTTTCTCAGGGTCTAGATAATCTGTATACCAAATTTCATTTAAATCCGTTGAGTAGTTTTGGCGTGAAAGAGTAACAGACAGACAGACAGACAGACAGACAGACAGACAGACAGACAGAGTTACTTTCGCATTTATAATATTAGTATGGATTTAGTTTTGTTGATTGAATAGTAGATTACAAAAAAAGAATTACTAAAAAAAAAGATCTCTAATGAAACTAGAAGACTGTAAAAGTTGTGTAGCTTACTTACTTTAATTGTTATGAAGAATGCATATTTGATTAAAATAAACATCTGAGTGTTTTCTTTTCCTGATATTTATTAACTTATGTACAAAATGATCCCTGGGATTATTTTACCCGAACCCCTGGGATCATTTTATACATAGGGGTGTATAAAATGATCCTATACTAGACTTTCACAAAAACCTCTAATAGAAAAAAACTGCATGCATATAATAAAAAATAAGTATGTAGTTACAAAGTTAAGTAAATTCACTACCTCCAACAATAGAAATCTTGCGATTTTGCCTTCAACTTTAGTCACAGTTAAGTTTTTCCCTTAAGGGGATCATTATACCTCACCTTCCCCTACCTACATATACTGAGCGATAACTGTACCTACTAAAATAACATTTATTTAAAGATACAAAATTAAACAAGTTTCATGTCTATAGATTTATAGACTACATTTGTGGAGAGAAGAGGCGGACAGGCTTGGCGAAAATGTGCCCATATGTAAGTAAAGTTGAATTTAAAATTGTTTTCCACTTCATGAAAATACAATGTGAGACACAACATAAACAAAAAGTGCACATTTTATAATTTACTTTAGCCTGCTAGGGTAAGGTATGTTTTGTAAACATTTTGTGTGATTCAGGCGTAAACTTTAGAATCTATACTAATATAATAAAGCTGAAGAGTTTGTTTGTTTGTTTGTTTGTTTGTTTGTTTGTTTGAACGCGCTAATCTCCGAAACTACTGGTGCGATTTGAATAATTCTTTTTTTGTTGGATAGTCCATTTATCGAGGAAGGCTATAGGCTAAATAACATTACTTTTCCACGCGGACGAAGTCGCGGGCGGCCGCTATATCTAATAAGTTTAAGAAGCACCAAGTATTGAGTAAGTTCGAAAATCACCTGTTTATGGAGTAAAACCGATATATACAGGATGTATCTGTGAACATTTACATCCCTTTAACCACTAGTTCTACCAACCATTTTGAACTTGTTCTATGACTTTTGAAAATTATAAAAAAGATAAATTTATCATCTTTCCATACAAAATTGACCACGTGACTTGGTAATTTTGTATGGGGAGTCGAAAATTTTTTCGAAGAATTTGGTTGTACACATGCGTCATTTGATACACACACACACACAACTTACACTCACGCACGCGCACGTACCGAACACACATACTTCGTATTGACGTAACTGTTTTTGATAATAATGACTTAGGTAATATGAGTAAAAAAAATTGTAAAGTTTTATTTCGTCAGGGCGTCCCCGGCGTAAGGTGAAGCGTCCGTACCACGACGCGGACTTGCCCGCGTGCGTGCAGTACCTGATAGTCGGCGCGGGCGCCGCCGGCTGGGCCGCCTACCGCGCCATCATGGAGCATGACAAGACTGCCAAGGTATCCTGCTGTCATCTTCTTCTTCCGTATGGGCTTTTATTGTGCCCATTTCGCGTGCGGAGGGTGATGTTGACCGGTCCTTATTCCAACCAGCCAAGTTCCTCTAGGAAACCTGCCAGCGCCTTCGCGCTGCTGAAGATTCGGCTGCCATTATCAATCTTTCATTCTTTTTTTTTGTTATATGGCCTGTATTGTGTTCACGACATATTTAATTTTGCCAATGTCAAGTGTTATGCTGATAAAGTGAACAGTCGAAGTCAGTCGAAGTCACAGTCACTCAATAAAACGCCGGTGTTTAGAGTTTTAATGTCCTAAGGATTCTGTAGGGACAATTTTTATCAAAGTCGTAGGTTTTAAGACTCTATTAGGTCAAAGCAAGTTGTTCACGTGACAACTCACTCGACACAAAATAGCAGCGTTAAAAACAACACAATTCAATGATTCTTATAGGTATTAATATCACCCTGCGGCACATCACTGCACAAAGTAACACCAAATTTGTACACTAAAAACCACTAGATACTAATTAAAATCTTTGGATTGCATCAGCCGATGCGGCTTGTTTCACAGTTACCCACAGAATCCAATCTTTCATTGTCTTTTCTTTTTAAGTCGATGGCATAAAGATATAAATTTTCCCGGCCCAATACTCCGCCACAACGACTATGCATGTTGATTGTCCTTAATCCTTCCTAATATTTTAACCCTTAATAGGATCTTCGTTCCACCTACTTTTTGTTTAATTTCTCACCTTTTAGACCTTCCCTGGACTACGACAAACATTTTAAAACTAAAATCAGCTCAATCGGCCCAGCCGTTCTCTAGTTTTAGCCAGACTAACGAACGGCGATTCATTTTTATTTATATAGATTTAAAATGCTACCCAAAGATACTATTCCACGCGGACGAAGTCTAGTAACAGCAGTAGTAAATAATATCCGTCTGCTCGTCTGCCAACTATCATCAAATAGAAAATGTATTAAAGATTCCCTCTTTCAGGTATTCTTCATCTCCAAAGAAGACTGCTTGCCGTACCGTCGCCCGCCGATGTCCAAGCACATGTGGTTTAACCAGGAGCCTCCGAACCTCGTCAGTCTCAACTATGTTGAAGAAGGGAGGCGGAAGACGTCAGTTGATATAATATTACTTCTTTAATCTTCTCTACTATTCATAAAGAGATAACTTCAATAGACAACGACAAGGCTTATAGGTAAACCGAAAACACGAAACGCTTGCGCGATGTAATTGGACACAGCGCCATCTATTGGTTCATATCTGAATTACGTTCCCGAAGCGAAGTGAGGGCGGGCCACTAGTAATAAATAAATCAATGCGCCAGTCAATCACACCAATCAACCTGGTCTCAAACTAGGACAACCCCTGGATTATGAATACCAGGTGACGATAATTAACTGGGGTCGTCAACCCAGAACACCCAGACCCAAGAAAACTTAGAAATTGAAGTTTCTTAAATTGACTTGACCGGGAATCGAACCCGGGACCTTCCGCGCTCAGGCGAACACCTTAACCACTGCGCCATCGAGGCCGTCAATCTTTTATTTTGTGTTAATCTTTTAGTACTTCAATTATGAATCTGTGTTAACATTTACATCCCTTTAACCATGTTACAATTACAACCATAGACACCTGATACTCATAGTACAGTCAACTCCAAAAATATGTATGACATTGACATTGTCACAATACATAATATAAGAAAGTAGAACGACCTCTACTTTCTTAGTGTATTGTATTGTGTTGACTGTACCTACAGGGGTTGCTCGAGTTTTTGGGACCAGGTTGATTGGTTTGATTGTCTGGCGCATTTATAATAATGATTCAAGTTAAAAAACGCCCCGTTGGTCTAGAGCTAGGGTTTGTGATCACCAATTCGCATTAGGCAAGCGTGGTGATTAAGCCTAGTTAGTAGTGATGACATAATTTACATGCTGGAGGCCTTTCCTGCCTTGGGACATTATATAGGCTGATACTTAACTTCTTTTTACATACCTTGCAGCATGTACCAGGCCGAGTGCAAAAACTTCATGGACCCCATAAAGTTCTACCGCAAGAAGGTGGGCCCGGCGGTGTCCATCGCGACGGGCTGGTGCGTGCTGCGCATTGACGCGGAGAACCACATCGCCTACGTGAAGACTATGTGCGGGGAGCAGCCGGTCTACTACGAGAGATGTCTGCTGGCGCCAGGTCTGATACCATCCCTTAGAACCACATCGCCTGCGAGAAGACCAAGCGCGGGGAGCAGCCGGTCTACTACGAGAGATGTCTGCTGGCGCCAGGTCTGTTACCATCCCTTAGAACCACATCGCCTACGTGAAGACTATGTGCGGGGAGCAGCCGGTCTACTACGAGAGATGTCTGCTGGCGCCAGGTCTGATACCATCCCTTAGAACCACATCGCCTACGTGAAGACTATGTGCGGGGAGCAGCCGGTCTACTACGAGAGATGTCTGCTGGCACCAGGTCTGATACTATCCCTTAGAACCACGTCGCATACGTGAAGACTATGTGCGGGGAGCAGCCGGTCTACTACGAGAGATGTCTGCTGGCGCCAGGTCTGATACCATCCCTTAGAACCACATCGCCTACGTGAAGACTATGTGCGGGGAGCAGCCGGTCTACTACGAGAGATGTCTGCTGGCACCAGGTCTGATACTATCCCTTAGAACCACGTCGCCTACGTGAAGACTATGTGCAGGGAGCAGCCGGTCTACTACGAGAGATGTCTGCTGGCGCCAGGTCTGATACCATCCCTTAGAACCACATCGTCTACGTGAAGACCATGCGCGGGGAGCAGCCGGTCTACTACGAGAGATGTCTGCTGGCACCAGGTCTGATACTATCCCTTAGAACCACGTCGCCTACGTGAAGACTATGTACGGGGAGCAGCCGGTCTACTACGAGAGATGTCTGCTGGCGCCAGGTCTGATGCCTTGGAAGCATGTTTCTTTGCTGTATTTTTTTCTAATAGCAAGACATTTGGCCACAATCTCACGTGCTGGTAAGTTATGATGGGCTCAGAATGGGGTCAAGGAACAGCCCACAGCAGCCGATCTACTATGAGCGCTGTCTGCTGGTACCAGATCTGATACCATCCCTTAGAAACCACATCGCCTACGTGAAGACTGTGTGCGGGGAGCAGCCGGTCTACTACGAGAGATGTCTGCTGGCACCAGGTCTGTTACCGTCCCTTAGAAGCATGTAAGAAACATGCTTCTGTTCTGCGTGTGTTTTTTTCTAACAACAAGATATTTGGCCGCAATGTCGCCTGCTGGTAAGTATGATGGGTTCAGGATGGGGTCAAGGATCAGCTCAAAACAGCTGGTCTACTACGAGCGCTGTCTGTTGGCACCAGATCTGATACCATCCCTTAGAAACCACATCGCCTACGTAAAGACTGTATGCGGGGAGCAGCCGGTCTATTACGAGAGATGTCTGCTGGCGCCAGGTCTGATACCATCCCTTAGAAACCACATCGTCTACGAGAAGACCATGCGCGGGGAGCAGCCGGTCTACTACGAGAGATGTCTGCTGGCACCAGGTCTGATACTATCCCCTAGAAACCACATCGCCTTCGAGAAGACCATGCGCGGGGAGCAGCCGGTCTACTACGAACGCTGTCTACTGGCACCAGGTCTGATACCATCCCTTAGAAACCGCATCGCCTTCGAGAAGACCATGCGCGGGGAACAGCCGGTCTACTACGAGAGATGTCTGCTGGCACCAGGTCTGATACCTTGGAAGCATGTTTCTTTGCTGTGTTGTTTCTAACAGCAAGACATTTGGCCGCAATCTCAGGCCGTGTCTAGTACATATACCTAAAAAAAGTATGATGGCAAGATTGCAAAATACCCTGGTTTACATTAACAGGTTCAAAAGCGAAGAACCTTGGCATATTCTCGAAGGCGCCGAAGGCGGTCCGCGACCGCGTGACGACGCTGCGCACCATCCGCGACCTGGAGATCGCCTACCGCCGGGTCAAAGAGGCCCGCCACGTCGTCATCATCGGCGGGGGGGCCCTGGGCTGCGAGCTGGCCTGGCATCTCGGCAGGATGAGTGAGTCACACATTGACACACATTTACACACTGACGCGCGCACTACATACTCACTCAGACGCGCAACATAATCACACACACACAACAAAATCACACACTTCACCACAGAATACTTAATAGTACAAGGTACAGAAGACCCACTTCTAAAAACCGTTTATGGAAATAAAGACTCAGACTACTATAATATAACGTTGAAATTCCGACCGCCCAGCGTTCAATGCCTACCATTATTCATACCTAGCTAAGTGCGTTCTCTTTCTATCGCAAGCAACTGTCGCGCGTGCGTCGCCGCTCGTTCGTGATTTTCTACTAATTTGCCCCTCCGGAGGGGACGCCGCATGTACTTGCAAGTTCGATACCTACACGCGGAGTGGGACAGGCCTGACTTCACCCACAGCATACTCGCATACGCTCTTACAACATAATGACATACACCCGCACAACGTAATCACAGACACGCGTATAACATAATCACACACACGCGCACAATATAATCACACATGCGCACTATTTGGCATTTGCATATTATGTTAGTTATTGCGGCGTGAGACAGATGGCGCTCTTTACAAGTTTTTCGCTTTACACAGACCAAGTGGTGAACGAGGAGCGAAGGAAGCGCAACAAGGAGGACCTGGAGCCGATCCGCTTCGTGCACATCTTCAAGGACAAGGGCATCATGTCGAGCGTGCTGCCGGAGTACCTGGGCGAGTGGGCCGTCGAGAAGATCAAGTGCGAGGGCGTGCAGGTCGTGCCCAGCAGTGAGTTGTTCACAACAACAACAACATTAGTTCAACAACTTTTCGAAAATCATCGAAAATTTTTTCGTCTCCAAAATGACCAAGTCTCTTTTAACTGTGGGAGAGATGAATGGGCCGGCTCGACCGGAGTGATACCACTGCCTCACAGAAATCCGGCGTGAAGCAACAAGTGCTGTGTTTCGCCGAGTGAATGAAGGTAGCGGAGGCCCAACCCGGGGGGAAGGGGATAAAAGGTTGGTAGCGCGCTTGTGACGCCACTGGTGTTACAGGTGTCCATGGGCGGCGGCAATTGCTTACCATCAGGTGATCCGCTTGGTCGTCTGCCACCTATCATATAAAAAAAAAGTCATGTGACCGGCTTTGTACGGAAATATTTTTTTTTAAAGTCATATCAAATGGTTGGTAGAACAAGTGGTTAAAGGGATGTAAATGTTCACAGATATACCCTGTATTGACAGGTTTGGCAACTGCAACACTATTAGACTCACTAGTGCATTGGAAAACTTCTAAATTCCCATTTCCTATAAAATCCGGGGGGGATTGTGCCTTCGGTACCCTCAAAAATTCAGCGAACTAAAGCGCCGGCGTCGGTTTACGCCCGTCTTCTGTGGGGCTGTGGTGTCACTACAATCAACCTCTAAGGCAACCCCTGTACTATGAGTATGAGTAGGATGATTTTTAAATTAGTGTTTTTTTTTAATTTCCAGCGCAAGTGTACGATGCGTTCCCATCAGCAGACGGAAGACTTGAGCTGACGCTTTCCAACGGGACTTCGATAGTCACCGACCACGTCAGTAGAATGGCTACCTTGTCTAGTATCTGTCTATGGCATCGTAGCTACCGAACAAATGAACCGATTTTGATTTTGTTTTTTTTTTTGTTTGAAAGATGAATAGTGTGAATGAATTAGACGAATAAGAGAGTTCTTAACTATGTTGGATAAAAATCGAAATATAAAAGGGCTTGAGTAGCAGAATATACTTAACTTATTGTGACAAATTTCGAATCCAAGATGGCCGCCGTCAGAAAATGAGTGTCGGGGGATTTTTTATTTTTTTATGATCCGGCAGAAAACCAAAGTTATCGACATAGCTCACCGGATTAGCAAGCTGAAGTGGCAGTGGGCTGGCCATATCTGCCGCAGAACTGACAACCGTTGGAGTAAACGCTTTCTGGAGTGGAGACCGCGTTTCGGTAAACGTAGTAGGACGACCTCAGGCCAGATGGAGTGATGATCTGCGCAAGAGGGCTGGCTGGAGCTGGATGCGAGTAGCCGAAGATCGATCAAAGTGGCGAGCATTTGGAGGGGCCTATGTCCAGCAGTGGACTGCAACAGGCTGATGATGATAATGTAACTGGCATTGTCAGGTGCTGGTGGCGGTAGGCGGCGAGCCGAGAGTAGAGATGGCGGCGCCTTCGTTCCTCGAAATAGACACCGTCAACGGAGGTTTCAAGGTCAACCACGAGCTGGAGGCGCGCAAGCATCTATACGTGGTGAGTGTGGGTACACGCGGCCCAGTGCGAGTTGTTCCTGGAGATCAACCTCGATAGGAGGGGTGACATGCGAGGCTGATATTTAGTATGGAACAGCTGATTTTTGATGATCTAACACAGTGGTTCTTAACCGGTGGTCCCTGGAGGCATTCCAAGTGGTCCGCGAAAACATCGTAATAAGCAACTGACGAGTTCGTTGGGTTGTTACTCGGCATGAGTACCTACATAAGCGCGCGGCCTCTACCATAGACCTCGACAGTTTGACAATCTTGTGTCATAAGTTAGGATTAATGTGGTCGAAAAGGCGTTTTTGCTCGTTAGTGCGCATGCGTGAGTACATGACATATTTTTAGCTCTTAGTGGGCAGTCAGCCTTCTGTGTCAATATGTATTTTGTGATAGTAGGTAGAACACGTGGTTTAAGAGATAACCCACCACCTTCCCATGGTCCTTTCCGCCTTCTTTGGATACGGACCGAATCGTGGGAATCCCACATCTGTTTGTGGTTAAAGAGATGTTAATGTTCACAGATACACTCCGTATAGTCCGAGGCAAGAAAGTGTAGTTATGACCTTGAGTGCGCAGAAACTAATTATGATAGAAATTCTTCTTTTTTACAAGTGCGCAAAATAACGGTCATCGCTATACTTTCGTGCCTCCAGCTATATCAGTTGTATGAATTTATTTATTTGTTCATATCTTTAGGCCGGGGACGCAGCCAGCTTCTTCTCGCAGTGGAAGAAGCACCGCATCCGAATGGAACACTACGACAACGCGGAGGAGATGGGCCACATCGCCGGCGCCAACATGACCGGCTACTGGGTCCCGTGCAACATCGAGCCGCACTACTGGCTCGTGCTGGGCGACGCCTTGCAGATGCAGGTCATACTCAGTCATACTCAGTGGCGGGCGGGACCGTCTGTGTTTGCTGGGCCACATCGCCGGCGCCAACATGACCGGCTACTGGGTCCCCTGCAACATCGAGCCGCACTACTGGCTCGTGCTGGGCGACGCCTTGCAGATGCAGGTAATACTCAGTCATACTCAGCCATACTCAGTCATACTCAGTCATACTCACTCATACTCAGTCATACTCAGTCATACTCAGTCATACTTAGTGGCGGGCGGGACCGTCTATGTTTGCTGGGCCACATCGCCGGCGCCAACATGACCGGCTACTGGGTCCCGTGCAACATCGAGCCGCACTACTGGCTCGTGCTGGGCGACGCCTTGCAGATGCAGGTCATACTCAGTCATACTCAGTGGCGGGCGGGACCGTCTATATTTGCTGGGCCACATCGCCGGCGCCAACATGACCGGCTACTGGGTCCCGTGCAACATCGAGCCGCACTACTGGCTCGTGCTGGGGCGACGCCTTGCAGATGCAGGTCATACTCAGTCATACTCAGTCATACTCAGTCATACTCAGTCATACTCAGTGGCGGGCGGGGCCGTCTATGTTTGCTGGGCCACATCGCCGGCGCCAACATGACCGGCTACTGGGTCCCGTGCAACATCGAGCCGCACTACTGGCTCGTGCTGGGCGACGCCTTGCAGATGCAGGTCATACTCAGTCATACTCAGCCATACTCAGTCATACTCAGTCATACTCAGTCATACTCAGTCATACTCAGTCATTCTCAGTCATACTCAGTGGCGGGCGGGACTGTCTATGTTTTCTGGGCCACATCGCCGGCGCCAACATGACCGGCTACTGGGTCCCGTGCAACATCGAGCCGCACTACTGGCTCGTGCTGGGCGACGCCTTGCAGATGCAGGTCATACTCAGTCATACTCAGTGGCGGGCGGGACCGTCTATGTTTGCTGGGCCACATCGCCGGCGCCAACATGACCGGCTACTGGGTCCCGTGCAACATCGAGCCGCACTACTGGCTCGTGCTGGGCGACGCCTTGCAGATGCAGGTCATACTCAGTCATACTCACTCATACTCAGTCATACTCAGTCATACTCAGTGGCGGGCGGGGCCGTCTATGTTTGCTGGGCCACATCGCCGGCGCCAACATGACCGGCTACTGGGTCCCGTGCAACATCGAGCCGCACTACTGGCTCGTGCTGGGCGAACGCCTTGCAGATGCAGGTCATACTCAGTCATACTCAGCCATACTCAGTCATACTCAGTCATACTCAGTCATACTCAGTCATACTCAGTCCATTCTCAGTCATACTCAGTGGCGGGCGGGACTGTCTATGTTTTCTGGGCCACATCGCCGGCGCCAACATGACCGGCTACTGGGTCCCGTGCAACATCGAGCCGCACTACTGGCTCGTGCTGGGCGACGCCTTGCAGATGCAGGTCATACTCAGTCATACTCAGTGGCGGGCGGGACCGTCTATGTTTGCTGGGCCACATCGCCGGCGCCAACATGACCGGCTACTGGGTCCCCTGCAACATCGTGCTGGGCGACGCCTTGCAGATGCAGGTCATACTCAGTCATACTCAGCCATACTCAGTCATACTCAGTCATACTCACTCATACTCAGTCATACTCAGTCATACTCAGTCATACTCAGTCATACTCAGTCTTACTCAGTGGCGGGCGGGACCGTCTATGTTTGCTGGGCCACATGACCGGCTACTGGGTCCCCTGCAACATCGAGCCGCACTACTGGCTCGTGCTGGGCGACGCCTTGCAGATGCAGGTCATACTCAGTCATACTCAGTGGCGGGCGGGAAATTGGGACTGACGTCAACGTAACGCCATCTATCGAATTTTGCATTTGCAAATACTCATATTATACTCTGGTTTTTACTCATGTGGAGTAAACTGACAGATAAAAATGTCAAGTTTCTACATATTTTGCATTTGCATTGTCAGTTTACTCCACATGATTATGAACCAGAGTAGGTATACAGCGGCCCGGTGGGTGTATTGCTCTTAAGAAACGAACATAAATAAATGATTGTGTTGTAGGTGGTGGGTGAAGTAGGCGCGTGCATGCCCACCGTGGGGCTGTTCAAGCAGTGCGCGGAGGAGGCGGCGGCGCAGCCCCGGCCGCCCGCGCCCGCGCAGGCCGCGCCCGACCGGCCTTGCTGGAAGAAGTGAGCCTTCACTATATCATCACTGCATCATCATCATTTCAGCCAATAGACGTCCACTGCTTGACATAGCCCCCCCCCGCCCCCCCCAATGTTCTCCACACAGATCGGTCCTGTGCCACCCACATCCAAGGGACTCCCGCGACCTTCACCAGATCGTCTGCCCACTTGTACGCTTAACATGCGCACCGCGACAAAATTTTGTCGACTGTCGTTGGCGAGAGCGCATCCTTCTATCCCTATATCAGTCAGGTGAGCGAAGCAACTTGCGCGGACACAATACGAATGTCGACGAATTATCTCGCGCGCGCATGTTAGCCCGGCTGGTGAGAGGCCTCCACTAAAGTACTTTTCCACCCCAACTGCCGTCTGTTCTCCTTGCAATGTGCCCTTTCCATTGGGCCCGGCGGATGCTCCCCCGAGGGAGCGGGAGGGAACAGCCGAGAGAGTCGAGCCGTCCCCACCAGTCTTCGGAGGGTGTCCGTGCAACGGTACGGCAGTGGTACAACTAGGGCAACCCCTGTACTATGAGTACCACATGATGATAATTAACTGGGGGCGTCAACCCGTTCTGGGTTGGGATACTTTACTTTATAGGAGCGAGGAGTATCAGAACCGATACAAGCGCGGCATGGTGTTCTACTTGCGCGACGAGACAGTGGTGGGGATGGTCTTCTGGAACATGCCCCCCATCGAAAACAGAAAGGAGGTGGCTGTTGAGGTACGTACAGCCACGGACGTATATATAGCTTTGACAAGGGGGGATGTCCCACATTGCAAAAAAAATACGAATCACCCTTCTTCGCGTGGAAAAGTAACATTTTACCCCCCTTTTAACCCCTTACAACCCCCTTTTCGCAATAAAAAGTAGCCTATGTTCTTTCTCAGGGTCTAGATCATCTGTATACCAAATTTCATTTAAATCCGTCCAGTAGTTTCGGCGTGAAAGAGTAACAGACAGACAGACAGAGTTACTTTCACATTTATAATATTAGTTAGGATTTCTCAGCTTATAGCTGGTATTATAGGGGCTAGCCACGGGCACTTAGGCCAAGTGATTATAGTCTTTTATTGCGCTAAACTTAAGTTAGAATTGCAGTTATTATTATTATTTTTTAAAGTTTAAACTTCCTTCCTTTTGCTACATGGAGTGGGTAATATTCTGATACGCGGACCTCAGTCGAGCGTCACAAGGTGGAGTGCTACGGTCATCCAGATGACAAGAACTTTCGGGTGACGCGATATGTATTTAAAATTATGGCTTTTTGCACGGTATAGATTATGTGATGGGGGATATTAATTATTATTAGTTTATTGTGTTTTATTATATTTACTAGTGGCCGCCCGCAACTTCGTTTGCGTGAACTTTATGACTCTTGGCTTAAAGATGAACAAACTTGGAACCCCCTTTTCGCTCCATTAGGGGTTTAAGTTCGGAATATCCTTCCTTATAGGATCTCATCCAAAAATGCTCATCACATTTGACAATTTTTCATTCCATTTCATTCCATATTTGTTATAGTGTAGCTGGGCTCTTAGAGGTCCAAACCAGATGTTCCATGATCTTTGATTTTTTTTCATGGCATCATAAACTGCTCATCAATATGAACATTTTTTGTTAAGGTGCCATTGACCTACCTCTTATAGTTTAGCTGGGCTGTTGTAGTTCTACATCAAGGAGCCTGGTCTTCAAAATGTAATATACCCTATAAGTTGCCCTGATATTACAGCTATACAATAAAAAAAGTTTCATTCGAATTTGTTCAGTAGTTTCCGAGATTAGCGCGAACAAACAGACAAACAGACAAACAGATAAACAGACAAACAGACAAACAGACAAACAGACAAACAGACAAACAGACAAACAGACAGACAAAAATTTTAAAAATCATTGATTCATGTTCTGCTACTGTTTTTTAGTCATCCTAAGTTATTTTGAGATAAATATCTTCAATGTACAGACACAGCTTTTTTACATTTTTATTATATGTATAGATTAGACGACCCGTTTAGCGCAATGATTTGAGCGCCGGTTGAGACGTAAGGGTCGCGGGTTCGATTCCCGCACCAACACAAATGTTTATTGATAAAACAGATATTTGTGTTGGGTCTGGGTTTTTGTGGTTCCTTGGTTGTTTCTGGTTTCCATAGCACAAGGGAATACCTTAGTTTGGGACCACGACAATGTATGTGATGTTGTCTCAATTTATTTATTTACTAGTGGCCCGCCCTCACTTCGCTTCGGGACCGTAATTCAGAAATGAACCAATAGATGTCGCTGTATACAATTACATCGCGCAAGCGTTTCGTGTTTTCGGTTTACCTATAAGCCTTGTTGTTGTCTATAGAAGTTATCTCTTTATAAATAGTATAGATCCGTGGTCGTCAAACTGCGGCCCGCGGGCCGCATGCGGCCCGCCGACGTTGTTTGTGCGGCCCGCGATATATAGTAGATTTATTTAATTACTAGTCAACTTCATATTCGTACTTATCAGAAATCAGTTTAGTACGCATATACTGCGGCCCGGGCCCTGATGTTCATATTGATATGTGGCCCTTGAAGAGTAAAGTGTGACGACCGCTGGTATAGATTATAATTTATTGTCGCTTGTCAGTTGCTGCGCGCGGAACCGTCGTACAAGGACATCAACCTGCTGGCTGAGCTGGTGGGCTTCCCTGACACCAAGTGCGTGTACCTCACCGACGAGGAGCTCACAGAACCGGGGCCCTGCATCAAAAAGTATGTAATAATATTAATTGTAGACATGTGTAACTCAGGAGTGATTGGGACTAAAAGATGTAAATCCTTGCAAAATACTTAATAACTCCGTAACTCCTTTACTTCCTTTATAACTCTGTACATCTTTAACTCCCAATCAACTCCGTAACTCAAAAGACTTGAACAATACAACTAAATAATTTTGTACTTTATTGCAACGTTGGTAGGGTCAGTTTTCTTTCGAGCTCCGCGACGCTTTCCAATCATGCTCCATCCCTTTTCGTCTCATAAAATCCCGCTATGGCGATTTCACTCACTCCTATACGATCGAATCCAGTCTCGCTCACTAACTCTTTTACATCTTCAAGTCTTTTGAGTTACGGAGTTGATTGGGAGTTAAAGATGTCAAAGAGCGATATAACTCTTTTCTTCAAAAGAGTTATAACTCCTTAGTCTTTTAAAAGAGTTATTTTGCGCATGTCTAATTAATTGATTCCCCCAGCCCATTCTACCTTTGGAGACACACCGATATCCCAGCCGGGCTAAGATGCGCACCGCGACAAAAATTTTGTCGACTCTCGTTCGCGAGAGCGTATCCTTCTATCCCGCTCGTCGCCCTGTCAGGCGAGCGAGAAGCAACTAGCGCTGACGCAATACGAGTGTCGACAAAATTATCTCGTGGTGCGCATCTTAGCCCGGCAGGCCTGGGTATGGCTACAAGCAGTTTTTCTATATCGCCCATTCGAAATTACTTACCTTTGAGGCCGTCCATTTAGGGGAACCGAGACAATGATTGCCCAGGGTATAGTGATTGCGAAGTTTAATGTTAACATATGCATTTTAACCCACCCCCACCCATTTTGTCCCAAGAAAATTACGTTTAGTACAGTGGCGTAGCGTGCCTTGTCGGGGCCTCGTATAAAAAAAAATCATTCGTAAAATAAAATAAATTAGAAAGTTTTTTTTTTCCTTACACACTTTGGGTAATTGATACGGCGGTAGCTACGCCCCTGGTTTAGTAATATATCACGAGTACCTACATAGTACATACCTACTTATTTATTTTTTCGCGTCTCGTGTCTCAGAAAGCACGTTAAGCCGTCGGTCCTTTGCCCAATCTCTCTTCAATCGTGCGTGTCACACTGGTGTCCCACCGAATTAAGAGGGCAAGGGAATAGAGAGTGCACCTGTGTTTGCGCTCACACTTGAGCACTTTAATAGTTAGTTTTGGGTATAGATAAACACATTATTTAAAAGCGCTTCCTCTCTCCTACCCCTAAGTTGCGTACCCGACAGGGTCCATAATGTTGTTCTTACTCTTTTTTTAACATCTTCTGTACATTATGGTTTGGAAATAAAAATGTTGAGAATTGAGTAATATATCCTACGTACCTATACTTACCTAGCTGGAGGCACGAAAGTATAGCGATGACCGGTAATTTTCGCACTTGTAAAAAAGATGACTTTCTATCAAAATTGGTTTCTGCGCACTCAAGGTCATAACTACACTTTCTTGCCTCGGACTATACGTAGATGATCTTTAAGCTTAGATTGGCCGCCGTAACCGAACATCGGTTGGAGGATATATTTTGATTTTTTACATATTACAGTAATGTTTTTTCTTTCAGTTGGCGTGTTTTCTAAACTTTCGCCGCGTGCAACTATACTGAGGTCTATAATTTTTTTGCGAAAAATGTTTGTACGACAGTCACAGTAAATGGTAACGTTTTATAATATTTGTTTCATTTCTAACACTAGTTGAATACGCCCAAGAAGTATAATGTGTCAAAAAAATTTAATTGATGGCGACACTGCCGCTTATGTCATGGGGTATGTATGGCGTATCCAGGGGGGAGCAGGGGAGGGTAGCTGCCCCCCCCCCCCCCCTCACTGGATATCATGGTGACGTCCGCACTAATTTAACTTAATCTAGTACTTTTATCGATAGAAATGAAAGAACCCATTAGGGGGAAAGGGGTCAAAGGTCGGCAGCACACTTGTACCATACTGGTGTTGCAGGTGTCTATCGCTCACCATCAGGTTATCCGTCTGCTGATCTGCTCGTCAAAAATCTATACTATTTATAAAGTGTTTAATCTCATAGGCCCGTCAGAGGTTATAGGTAAACCGAAAACACAAAACACTTGCGCGATGTAATTGACTCCCAGCGCCACCTTTTGGGAGACAGTGAAACTATTTTCCCGAAACGAAGTGAGGGCGGGCCACTAGTTTATTTATATAAATAAATACATTCATACTTATTATAATTTAAGTTTTTTTTATTCTTTATAAGCACAGCTTGTAAAAATCAGATTTGCCCCCCTCTGGCCCAAAACCTGGGTACGCCCAAGATGGTTGCTTGCTTAAGGTATTGTGATGTTGATTGAGTTAGTAAGTATAGTTGAGTTGAGTAAGTATAGTTAAGTTGAGTAAGTATAGTTGAGTTGAGTGACGTTCTATGTCTGATGATGCACTAATTATACCTATAGATAGTTGGAATTGGAATTGTGGCATTAGGTCATTACGTTTTCGGTAAAATAATTAAAAACAAAGATTTAGATAGACGTAATAGTTTAATGAAGTACCTATATAAGTACGTGCAGTATAATGAATAGAAATACTACTTTAATCATAAAATATAAAAATTATACATACACCTACAACATGATAATGAGTCTATCGCATCGAAGTTAATTCATGGATGACGTCTACATTCTTTAATTACTAAGTTGGCTAATTTACATTAACAATGGGTAATTTAAGACATTATGTTACAGATGAAACAACAGAGGCCCCTACTACAAACAATACTTAAATACATATGCGTGAACAAACACAAGTGTTCATCACACGGATGTTTGTCCAGGGTGGGGATCGTACACGACCTTTGTGGTATGAGGCAAGATTTCTACCAAATACCCCAACGGGCCATTCTGCCCTATCTTTCTTTATTTAAAATACACTATAGCGGCCGTCATTGTCATAATAACAAGCAGGAACTTCTTTTCCTTCATTATTCATAACCATTTGACAATATGTCCTCTCATCACAATCAGCAGCATTACAATCTGCACCGGATTCAGGATAATACAAAATTTGGTCTTCAGCGGCCACAGTTGTTATGACAGCCCAGAACCAAACAAGGGTCATCATTATCAATATACTCTTCATTTTTAAGGCTTTCCTGAAAAAAAATTAACCATTCCTAAAAAACTATAAGCGGAATATAGATAGAAAAAAAAAATAAAAAAAATATATAGATACAGTCGGCAGTAGTAGATAGCGACATCCAAAATCAACCGTCAAATCGCACGTTGAAATCAAAAACTGGCCAAGAGCGTGTCGGACACGCACATGAAAGGGTTCCGTAGCCATAAAATGGGCCGACCGCTTGACACAAAAAAAAACTGTAGGTAGGTGATTATCCCATACACATTTACCTAGTTAGGGCCAAAGATTGATTTAAATCTTTGGTTAGGGCAACTGCACGTCATAAGTTGGTCGAGTTGTATTAAAAAAACATGTATGATACAGAGTCCGCTATAGTTTTCGTTGAAAGTACTTACTTATACAGCACATTTTTTTCAGAATTATTGTAATAGTATTTAGGACGCTCTAATTTTAACTTTGTATTAATATATCTCGAGACTGGGGGGTTTGATCCACATGGCATTGGTGTCAAGGTAATTTTTGTTGTATTTAGGTAAAGATACCTTTTTAACAATACCCTACACGATGGGGTAAGTTGAATTCGTTTTTAATTAACTTTCGCTGTACATATTGTGAAAAATAATTATTTTTCGATACCTTTTTTTTTTATTAGATAGGGGGCAGACGAACAGACGTTTCACCTGATGGTAAGTGATTACCGCTGCCCATGCACACCCGCAACACCAGAGGAGTCGCAAATGCGCTGCCGACCTTTTAAGAAGGAATACGCTCGCTTTTTGAAGCCTAAATCCTAATTTTAAAACCAATTTTTGGAATATCATTATACCTACCTACCATCTTTCCACCAATTTTCGTGGCAATCGGTGCAGAAACGGCGAGAACGAGCCAGGACAGACGGACAGACAACAATACTATAAGGTTTTTCTAGTAGACTACGGAACATTAAAAATGACATTATACAAAAAACAAAACTTTTCAGTTGAGCTGTTCAAAGATTGTTTTTATCATTTATAATCCTCATAACTTTATTCTTTACTTTTATTAGCAATTATTTAATATTTTCAACATTGTTCATACTTATTTACGAAATCTGATTAAAAAAATCAGGTTACTTAGGTACCCAGGGTAATTGATAATACCTAACAATTTGAAAGAAAAAAAAATAGTATAGTGCTACTTGTGCTCAGGTAGTTTTAGCTTAATGACTTACTTATTATGTAAAAGTTTTGCATAATGCCACTTTTGTGTTAATTTATTTAAAAACTTGTCTTGGAAAGTTAAAACTAAAGCGACCGTAAACGAAATGTATCAGTTTTTCACTTACTCTGCGATCTCTCGGAACGGCCTGTTCGCAACTAAGTTAGTGTCTGTTTTTGTAACCAACCAACACAACGCATAACCTTGAAGTAAGAAGTGACACGTATGTCGCAGTCATCTGGTTTAATCAGCTATTTGATTGGATGACTAGCGCGTTTATTGAATGACGACGTTTAATTGAATGACTAAAGGACAACTCGTTCAGTTGTGTTTATTTAACATAACGTTCAACTTGGGCACGAGGGGGAGGTAGTTAAGTAGTGCTACCTAGCCCTATAGATTGAGAGTTCTCTACCAGGTGCAGCAGTATTTGAGCGTGGAACTTAGGATCTACCATAACGAGTCTCTTATTTTCTCCAAATTGAATTATACAGTGATAGGTTCGTGTTTACTAGCCCGCACCTCAAGTGTGATCCAGCGCTTACAGAATTCATCCACTAGATTTTGTTTCCCTATACCTCATATCACTCCATAGGGACCATTCAAGTATTACGTACCTAAGCATCAATGGGGGGGGGGGGGGTCTTGGCTTTGCTTACTTTTGGTAAATTCAGGAAGAAAAAGTATATTTTATCGCCAATTTTTGCTGACAATGGGGGGAGGGGGGTTAAATTTCCCAAAAAATCTGCTTACGTAATACTTGAATGGTCCCATACCTAAATAGAAATAATTTAATGAATATGAAATCGCGCCGTAAATTACATTTTGCAAGTCTGCTCTTCGGGGTTACAAAACATAAAAACCCACCGTATTTGTATCAAAAGTTAAAATTCACCCAAAGACAGTCACGGATTAACGATCGTATAATCAGTCTAACATTTAATACTGCAGCGTTTCGTGGTAGTTTCAGTATTCGGCTTCAAAATGTTGGAATAACATTCCGCCACCCATTAGACACAGCTTAAACGTTAGATAATTTAAATTCCAATATAAAATCCATCTTCTAAATAAACAAAAAGCCCAATAAGTATATATGTCGCAGTCATCTGGTTTAATCAGCTATTTGATTAGATGACTAGCGCGTTTAAATTGAATGGCGACGTTTAATTGAGTGACTATTAAACAACCTTCACTCATCGTCCAACAAGTTAGCGGATTGTAACATAGCCCTTTGAACATAGTGGACGTAAAATCAGTCAGGTGATTGCAATTTAGTTCTATAAAAAACAATCAAAATCGATTCATTTGTTTGGGAGCTACGATGCCATAGACAGACACACAGACAGGTCAAACTTATAACACCCCATCGTTTTGCGTCGGGGGTTAAAAGTAGCGTCTTGACAACGGACATACTGTCTGCCACACTCAAAGACGTCAATCAACTTTAATTGTCACATAAGAAAAATATATTGACCCTTATTTTAATACCCATAAAGACTTCCCATAATTAAGATAATGAACATTAAAGTTAAATGACGTCTGAGTGCGGCAGTTAAGTAATTTAATTACAGTTAAAATAGCGCCAATGATTTAATGTCGATCTCGTATCTACTTAATATTTTTCAATAATGTTTTAAGATCACGAATACAGCAGAAAACCACCCATTTTATACTTACTGAAACTAAATAATAATTTACATCTATTATGTAGATACCTACTTATGTTCTGACTAGTGGCCCGCCCTCACTTCGCTTCGGGACCGTAATTCAGAAATGAACCAATAGATGGCGCTGTGCTAAATAACATCGCGCATGCGTTTCGTGTTTTCGGTTTACCTATGTCACCGGAAAATAACAAGACTCGTAAGTTGATCAATTTTCTAGGTAGTTGATCAACTCTCGGAAAATAATAAACGGCAGTTGAAATGTACTATTTAACGCATTGAGTTTTAGTAAGTTGATTAATTTACGGCGTCTTGCCGTTAAATCATCCGACAAAGGCAAGGTGTACGTTGATTGGTTAATAGAATCACGTGATTTTATACCTGCTAATGCTGTCGACCAATCAGAGAAAAGTGTATTAAGTGACGGATAATAGTGTACTGTCAAATAGTACACTGGGCAACGATTGGCCCATTTGTGGATGATTTTACTTGTAGCAATATAGTTAATTATTAAATTACGGCTAGGTGCCGTAAGTTGGCCAATTACCTAAAATTCAATGCGTTAAATAGTACATTTCCACTGCCGTTTATTATTTTCCGAGAGTTGATCAACTACCTATTGCAATAGATATTACAAAATACTTCAATAGAACCTGTTACCTCCCATTGGAACTGAGACTCAATTATTGTCGCTAAAATTAATACTTAGGCGACATATAACGCTAATTAAATTTTATAATTTTGTTATATTAGTACTTTATTAACTAATCCGGGTTTTCACTTATTTAAAATTTGCATTGGGGAGATTTAATCACCTGTGATCAAGTCTACCTGTTATTGGGACCTAGAATAGGGGACACTTGTTCCTTTTGGAAAAATTCTGAGAAAATGCAAAAAAAAATATGACGCATTAATAATTAATAAAAACATATAATAATCAAAATAATGGGGAACAGTAGTAAACAATATTGCCTACCTATACATGTATGTTTTGTTTTTATAGAATTAAAATTGAAAAAAATATAAGCAAGGAACCAAAATGGGGATCAAGTGTCCCCAGTTCACATTTTCTCAAATTCTCAATGATCTTTCTGATAACACTAAGATAGTAAATTGATATTTTATGTACAATAGTGGCAACAACTAAGAACCGCATTAACATCGTAAGACCCAAACCTTTTAAAAAGGCATAAAACATTTCATTTTTCATTGTGTCTGCTGTCTGGGCCTTAAGACGTTAAAGACCAAATATAGTGAAAAAACGATAACAATACTTAATAATATAATTTCTTTTTGTGTAGATTTCTGAAGAATGAAAACCAGAAATAGGTGAGGCGAAATGCCAGGAAAAAATTCAAAGTTGTCTGTTATTTGCAGTACGCATTTAAAATGTGAAGACTTTGTTCCTGATTATTTAAAAATCAAATTTTAATAAAAAAATATTGAAACATTAAAATTGTCTTTATTTATCCAGAACTGGCATCAAATTATTTATCTACCTTACAATATGTGTATAGGTGAGATTTGTAAAATGCACTAGTTAGTTTAAAAAATATGTAGGTAGGTATATCTTTTTTCATGACTTTCTTGATGCATTATACAAGCCATAATTGTCCCACATAACTTGAATAATAGTCACTTCTTTAGAAAGGGACACACTACCATTGGAGATTTTCCCGCTGTGATCGTTTTTCATGCGATGGTGCACAGTCTAGGTACCAATATATAAAGTCTTTGGTTGTATCACTTCAGATTGCTACATATTAGTAAACCAAAGTAATCTGTGCTCTTCACTCACTGTTGCTTGCAGATGAGGATTCGCGATTTTTACCATTGTTTCTTTTAGTTTTTAAAACTAAATCATCGCTTTCTATTAATATTTTTCTTTTATTTCTTTGGGTGAATTCAAAACCTAAATCATTTAGCACTTTTGATAAAGCAGTTTTGCCTCCACGAAACAAGCCAGCCTCTTTTAAAGAAACCAAAAGCAGACGTCTGGTTGGATATTCATGTAGCATATAATAATTATAAATGTGGTTCCTTATTGCATCAGCATCAAAAGAATTGACACCGGTTATTGGCTTGCTGCGTCTTCTAACAGGCGTCTTTAAAACGTTTTCTTCACTGCCAGAAGCACCAAATTTTTCTTTGTTGATGCGAGATATTGTTTTGACACTGATTCCAAGAGCTTGTGATAGCCGCAGTTGAACTTGACTTACGGGCAATAAGGGTCCGCCATTTTGACACTCACGCTCGAAATAGTCCTGTACTTTTATGACTAACTCGCGACATTCGCCACTTATTGGTACTCCTCGTTTCGGCATTTTAAACCTAAGTCCAAACACACAGCAGAATCAGAGTCCAATAACGCGCCAAAGTCAACGTGAAAGCAATATAATCAATAAACTGGAGAAAGCAGAAGTCACAAAAAATATTAATATTTATTAAATACACGGAGGAACTTTAGAGGGGCCGCTGAGTAATGCCCGATTTGACACATCACAGACCAAGAACAAAACATGTCAGGTTGACAGCACTAGTGAGGAGTCATTCACTAGAGCAGTCAATCTTAGTAATCTTACGGTCGGATTGCCGAAGCATTTAAAAACAGATATTCCTACTTAATAACAACGTAAACATTAATTAAACCAAAGATGAATTTAGAAACATTTCTTCTGATTTAGAAGATTTACTTCGACTATACAATAGGGCATCATCGGCGCTTTAAGTAAACCAAATCACAATTTAATTCTCTTAAGAGTTTATCTGTACTAAGTAGGTTATGATATTAATAGGTAGCGCCACTGCCGCTTACGTCATTGAGTATGGCTCCACGGACGTATATATAGCTTTGACAAGGGGGGGTGTCCCACATTGCAAAAAATTACGAATCAACCCCCCTCCCCTATCTATCTACAATTGGCTACCCCACCAACCTTGCCGACCCCTTAATTAAGTCGCCCTTGGCTATAGTCGATTCAACCTTCAAAACCAGGCTTCAATGGGGGGGTCCGGACCCCCTAGACCCCCCCCCCCCCCCTTATATACGTCCATGTAGCCGAGTATGGTAGGTACACTTGGTCTGTGGTATGGTAGCCCCGTAACTTCCATTGAGTATGGTTGCGTCTACATTATAATTTAAATTTCATGATTTTAGGTTCAGGAGTTTTGGACTGTGCGTTGATAGATCAGTCAGTCTCAGGCCGAGGCGTTACCTTTTAATTTTACATGAATTTTACACGTTAGTTTAAATGCCGCGAGTTTGCATTAATCAATTCGCTACTTGACAGATTTCTGAAATATATTTTATAATATCTATAGACTTATTTTAAACCAGCAGTCACAGCATTATTGTGTTAACCTTTAAATAAAATTAGTTCTCCACGAAATTCTTTAATATTGAATAAAAAATATTTTTATCTCAAGATACCTAGGGGAACCGAGACAGTGATTGCCCAGGGTACAGTGATTGCCAGGTGTAAGGATAACGTAGATTCTAACTTATTTTCAAAGGAGTAGTTTTGAATTAAATCCGTTAACTAAACTACCAATGTTATATAAAAGTTGCACACTGCTACCATATTGTTAAAATAAAGGATTTAATTGAAATAAAACTTTGCATCATTTTCTTAAGTGGGCAATCACTGTCTCGATCACCCTACTTAAAGCTTACCTACATAAAGCTCACCTACTTTATCGATAAAAAAATCGATCAGAAAAAATCAACTTAAAAAAATCGAATCCATTAATAAAAATCGATTATTTTAAAAATAATAATCGATTAATATAAAAATCGATAATTTTTTCACATCCCTAATTTCAAACGGCCTAATCACAGAGTACATTGGAGTGGAGTACATTTTCCTATCTATCTATCTATTATTTTAAGTCCATCGTGGTGCTATAATAGTATTAATAGTCTTCCTTCAGCGTTTTTAGCAGAAGAAAACTACCTATGTCCGTACTCTTAAATTATTGTAGTAATCAGATCCGCATAACTTATTAAGTTTTTACCTTGTGCCTAACCTATTATCGCAACAAAAAACAGTTCCATGAACGTATGAGTGAAACCACAAGAGCCTGATTATTAAAGACGATGGGGCCGGGATGTTGCGTCCCTCATTGCGGTGGACGGCGTAAAAAAAGAGGGATACTGTTCCGGGCGCCGTTTACGACTTCAATCTGGGCGGCTTGGAAAAAGGCTTGTCCGTTTTTACTCGGATATGACCCACTGCAGTTAAGAAGAATCAGGTTCTGCGATTTACATTTTCGTGATGACCAAATCCTGGGTGACAAGTTGACCGATGACGCTGTTCCATCACTTTGTTTGCCTACCACAGCTCCTCCCGGAAGTGACCAGAATTTTGTTAGTGCATCGTGTACTGTCGTTTCTTTAGGATCCTGGTCTAAATCTGGTAAAATATTTTTAATAGAATATCCAATTTTAAAACCACTAGACTAACGGTGAGGGGTGACCTCGGGTCCCGGGTTCGAACCCTGGGTCAAACAATGCTCAGGGTTGTGATCACCAATCCACATTAGGCAAGCGTGTGGTGATAAAGCCTAATCCCATCATAGTACGATGACTTGAATTCTATATATGGAGGCCTTTGCCCTGCAGTGGGACAGTATATTTAGCTGATACTTTATCCAGTTTTAATACACAAAATATCACATACATACATTTGACTTCACTTCATAGTAATGAGTGTTAATTGGTGTAACACTAGTTTTTATATTTATTAATTAGGTATTTATATCATATTTAATGGGGCCATAGTCTGAACATGTTATAATAATAATAAATCATAACCCAGGTGGTTGGGACAAAAGTACTATTGTTTTCCTAGTTTGACTGTTTTCCGCTGATGTTTGTGACTTTCTGTGGTTGTTTGTTGGGGTGACAAATCTCTCTGGTGTTGTTAATGGTGGTGAGGATGCTGCTCTTTTTTTCTTTCTTGCTCTGATTTCTGTAAATTTGATGTCATTTTAAGATAACATTCCAATCACACGCAGGTCAAACTGAAAAATCACATATAATTTATATTGCTTTTGGTACACTTTTTTGGTAGTGTGTGAAGCTAAGTATACCATAATTTTAACTAAATAAATCATTTTTATAAAAAAATATTGTAAAAATATAAATGTATTACAATAAAAAAAAATTAAGTTTCTCGTTCTTCATTTGAAATTTGTACATTTTTTTATTTAAAAGCTGATTTTTATGAAGGTAGTTTTTACTGGAATTGGAGGTGACATTTCAATAATTTATTTACAAAAACTTTATATTGATCTCCTCATTAATGTGTCTTTGGCCTCGTCCATTTCCTTCCACATCTCTTGTCTCTTGCTACTCTAAGCCGTAATGGACCTGCAACTTTTTGATGTCGTCCATCCAGCGCTTGAATTGCTTTCCTTTTTTCCTCTTCGTGCTGTATCTTGGAGTTCATTCTGTTAGCATTTTTGTCATTTTGGTTTGTCTCTAATGTCAATCTCCATTTTAGTGTTTTGGCTTTTGAAGTTGCATCTTTCCACTTGTAATTTTTCTTATGTCTGTAGCTCATTTTTTCCCGATAGACAAAAGACAAAAGAGAAATCCCCGTGTACTTGAGGGCGCCGCGTTCTGTTTCGCACAAAAATACAGTTAATAAAATGAAAAAGTAAAAAAAAACATGATTAATTACGATTTTTAAAATAAATAAAGGCCTGCAACGCATCCGCACATCTTTTGGTGTAGCTGATGTCCATGGGCGGCGGTGTTCTTTAGTACTTACCATCAGGAGACCCACTTGCTCGTTTCCGCCTTGCTATACTATAAAATTGTGCTTTATTAGATTTTTTCAAAAAATTATGTTTTTTTCCAACCCTGCCTGGTTTGCAGGTCCTTCCAGATCAAAATAACATCTGAGCTCCTAAATACTTACATGATAAAATGTTTCCAGATTCCAAAACTGATCCTGCTATCAAAGAGAAACCCAATGAGCCTGAATGTGTACTGTGTGGTCAGGTTGGATCCCAGCCCGATGCAATCCTGACAAAATTTCCAAATCACGTTGTAAAGTGAGTAATTTGTGAGATTATTACTAACATTGCAGTGGCCCTGCGGGGTTCATGTTCTGGAGACCAATCTCGTGCACTGGACATTGAAGTCGAATTTTAGAGATTTCATACATTCTTCCATACAAAATTCTTATTCAACTTCAATGTCGAGTGCACGTGAATTACTAACCGAAGCATTGGCCTCGGGTATTAATTCCATGAAGTCGACTCGATATAGAAGGCGAAAACCGAGACAATTAGGGAAAGGGCAGCGCACTTGTACTCTACTGGTGTTGTAGGTGTCTATCGCTTACCATCAGTTGATCCATCTGCTCGTCTGCCACCTGTAAAAAAATACCTAGTTAAATAATTTATATAAAAAAATATCTATTTTTTACATAATTAATTTAAGTTTTTTTATTCTTTACTAGTGGCCCGCCCTCACTTCGCTTCGGGACAGTAGTTACATACTAAACCAATAGATGGCGCTGGGCGACGATTATATCGCGCTTGTGCTTCGTTTTTTCGGTTTATCTATAAGCCCTGTCTTTCTTTATAGAGTTACCTCTTTATGAATAGAGTCCTATAAAGAAGTTACCTCTTTATAAATTAGTATAGATATAACGCCTAGCTTGTAAAAAATGATTTTCCCCCCTCTGGCCCAGAACCTGGGCACGCTCATGGTTCTCCTGCTGAGTACTAGCGTAATCTAATCGCAGGTGCGATACGTTAACTTCACGATTTATTTGAAAAGGTCGTGCTTGCTAAACTCTGAAGATTTTTATTTAACATTTATTTATTACTAGCGGCCGCCCGCGACTTCGTACGCGTGGAGTTAATTATTGACACTTACCGTCATATTTTGGACAATCCACACAATATATTTTTATAAATTGTAGCCTATGTGTTATTCTGATGTATAAGCTATATTGTGGTAAAGTTTCATTCAAATCCATTCAGTAGTTTTTACGTGAAAGAGTAACAAACATCCATACATCCAAACATCCATACATACAAACTTTCGCCTTTATAATAGTATTTATTATTATTATTTGCAGTTGTATGAAGTGGGTTAAAATGGTTGGGCTGGAAGAGTTGGCCCATATGACAGTTGAAACCCTACACAATACTATGTTCTTGTGCCAATGCCATTTTGATGAGGGAAGCTTCGTCGGGAAGACCTTGAAAGATGACGCAATCCCTAATAAGAATATGCCACATAACCCTCTCGATGACGGGTTTCTTCTCGACTTCGTTATTGCTCAAGATGCAGTGTCAGGTTTGTTACTTTCACTTCTTTGACGGCCTCTATGGCGCAGTGGCTAAGGTTCGCCCGAAGCGCGAAAGGTTCCGGGTTCGATTCCGGTCAAGTCAATTTAGAAAACTACATTTTCTAAGTTGTCTTGGGTCTGGGTGTTCTGGGTTGACGCTTCCAGTTAATTGTCGTCACCTGGTACTCATAGTACAGGGGTTGCCCTAGTTTGAGACTAGGTTGATTGGTGTGATTGTCTGGCGTAAGTATTTGTTTATTTATTACATCCAACAGATCTTAAATAGACCAAAGGCGCTATAGGAAAGAAAGGTGTCATCCTCTCCAGCAGAGCCACCTTGACATAGCACTAACGTGCTTAGACATTTGTCATATAGCTACCTCATGATAGTGTTGTTGCGATAGCGATAGTTTCACTATCGATAGTTGACCTTGAAAAACAGATCGAATGTTCTATCGAAAATATCGACATTCTGCTATGCTATCGATAGTAGAAATTAAGCGATATTATTGAATTTTTTCGATACTATCGATAGTATCGATACTATCGTACTCCGATAGTATCGATACCATCTTATAATATCGAATTGCGCCGGCAATTGCCTACCATCAGGTGATCAGACTGCTCATCTGCCACTTATCACATAAAAAAACATGTCTATGGGCGGATGCAATTGCATACCATCACGTGATGCTGACCTTACTGTGCTCAGATGTAGATTTATAATTAAAAGCAGACTGTAGGTAAATATTACAAAGGATTGTCAATGGGCGGCGGTGATCACTTACCATCAGGTGAGCCGTCTGCTCGTTTGTCCGCTATAATTAAAAAAAAAGGATGTAATTATTTTTAAGAGATTAAAGAAAGTTACATAACTTATGAATTTGTGGGTGTTCAGACTACATAGATTTATTGACATTGGTTAATATTTCCAAAGAGTACTACAAAAATTCAAAATACAATTTACTTTAGGGGTTTTTCAACATAATTATGCTTTGTATCAGCTGTTTCACTTTATCAAAAAAGGCTGCTTCCGTAAAAAATAATATAAGGCCTTCCAAATTGCTCCAAAATACGTGAAATGCAGTGTAACATTATTTATTTTGACGGCGAAACGGCTGGAGCTGGTTTGCAACAGTTTTATTTTGTTTCAGCTGAACCAGTCAAACCAGAAAAGGAACCATGTGCGGTGTGTAATGATGCCAAAAAGGAAGGAGATAGCAAAACTAAATTCGACGAAATTAATGTTCTATTTTTAAGCTACGCTGGAACATTTAGGAAGCTCAATCGTAAATTTCAAACCATGTTGAAATTAGATTTAGCAAAAATATTTGCACGCTATGAAATGAAAAATACTGTTTATAATGAAGAGCGTAGGAAACAAGAAGAATTGCAAAAACGAATGAAAAGAATTCATAACTTTAAGAACTTACGGAAACCTACCACGAATGTTCCAAATCTTTTTATGGACGCCCCTAAATGTATGACTAATATTTCAGATGCTAAAACAAATATCCCAGTTGTTAAATCTATTTCCAAGCCCCATGCTGTCCACCCTAATCCTGCAGTACGGAAACCTACCACGAATGTTCCAAATCTTTTTATGGACGCCCCTAAATGTATGACTAATATTTCAGATGCTAAAACAAATATCCCAGTTGTTAAATCTATTTCCAAGCCCCATGCTGTCCACCCTAATCCTGCAGTACGGAAACCTACCACGAATGTTCCAAACCTTTTTATGGAAGACTCTAAATGTATGACTAAAATTTCAGATGCTAAAACAAATAACCCAGTTGTTAAATCTATTTCCATGCCCCATGCTGTCAAATCTGATCCTGCAGTACGAAAACCTACCACGAATGATCAATACCTTTTTATGGACGCCCCTAAATCTATGACTAATATTTCAGATGCTACAACAAATAACCCAGTTAAACCTTTTTCCAATCCCCATGCTGTCGATCCTGATTCTGCAGTTACGCGCAATGATGTAATGATTGTTAAAACCTATGTCCCTAAAACTTCAGTACAACACCCAAAGAAAAATGTTCCCACCAATACGCAAAATGTAACAATGATTGTTAAACCCGACGTTAGTGTAGAATCCTCTCAAGCTTTAATACAACCTCCAGATACAAATGTTACAACGAATACACCTAGTAATATTGCTGCCACTCAACAAAAAGAATTAATCCCCCTAGGCAACGTTCCTACAAATTTACCCACTCTCACCCCTAAACCTGGTCTAATTTCCAAGATTACCAATATATCTTCAAACGTTTTAACACTATCCCCTATACTTAGTGACTCAGTAAACAAAACTCCTGACTCTAATTCAAGTGTTCGAGTTTTTAAATTAAATAAAACTCAGATCCCTGAAGAAATTCTTAAGTTGTCCAATAAACGCTTAATGCTTAGCCTACATAAGGTAAATCCTTCTGATATATCTAATACGAACACATTCAAAAGAAAATTTGTGCCAATACCTCCAAAAGTTGTACCGGCAACTCCAAATCCTGGTAAGGAAGTAGTTGTAATTGATGGCAAATTAATAACTGTTAAAGATGTATCATCAGAAGATGTAACAACAAATGTTAAAATGGAAGATGATCCATTGGCTATTCCTAATAAAGTTCCTAAATTGGAGTCAAATACACAAGCAAGGGCAAACCTAGTGGAAGCAGTTTGCCCGTCTAAGATAACCCTACCTGACGGATCTGTCCTTGAAGGTTTTGTGTTGGACACAGAACAAACGCCCTCACCAGAAATTGTTATATTACCTGATGCTAACTGAGCATTAATCTATGTATCATTGTGAACAAACGTGACAATACAGCTTGGCCACTTCAGATGTTAAAATAAATATTGCTCCTCTATGACGATAGAAATGAAGAAGCCATAGAAGTCAACTGATGTGGTGCTTATTGAATTGAAGAAAGTAAGGAGAATAGTACCTATAAACTTAAATCTAAATTAACATCTTGTCAAGAAATGTACACGGAAATCAAAACTAAGAAACTAAAGTTTGAGTATTAAAACCTACAAGAAGAATTGAAGAAAATGTTTTATTTTATAACAAAAACTAACTACACTCATGCTGTAATCTTCAAAATGAGAATTCAAAGGTAAACACTTTAACGGGCTCTATATTGTACATATTACATCTTTTTTTATAAAATAGGAAGGCAAACGAGCAAGCGGGTCACCTGATGGTAAGTGAACACCGCCGGCCATGGACATCAGATACACCGGAAGGAGTGCGGATGGATCTACACTCGGCGTCAAAAAAATCGCACATCTGCGTAGTTTTCATACTAACGCGCTCATATCACGGCTTCGTATATAAAAAAGTAAAACATTTGATTGCAATATTTTTTACGTAACATGGTTTTTATATGCTCGTCTGTTAATCATGCTTCTTAATTAGTCGTGAAAACTTCCTAATTTTCCCAAAAACATAAAAAAGTAAATCAATGTTCTTGTCCCATACAATGTTCTATGGAGCTGAAAAACTGATTTACTTTTTAATTTTTTTGGACGAATCAAGTAAATTCCATGGATGATGAAAATGTTGGATTAAAAGACGAGCATATATTGGTAATGTTACCTTAAAAATATTGTAATAAAATGATTTACTTTTTAATATACGAAGCTGTGATATGAGCGCTTTAGTATGAAAACTACGCAGATGTGCGATTTTTTTGACGCCGAGAGTATAAAGAAATTATTACCAAATAACTACGACAAAGTTACATTTTTCACATTATGTTCGTAGTTTTTTACTAGTGCCTTCGTGTTAGACAATTTGGTGGCAGTTGAACGTTTTACGAGTGTAAGGCAGGCTGTGTTTCCACTCAAGTTGGGTGGAGTGAAATCCACCAATAGAATTGCATTTAAAAAACTTTGCTTGACAAGCAGCAAACTTCTTCTATAAGTGTTTTTCACTCTGCCCCGCTTCAGTAAAAACGCAGGCTAATAGTGGTTATCCTTGATTTTTGACTTGTGCAGCGCCAGAGCCACAAAAAAAAACTTCCTTTGTTCGCATTAGTTCCATTGCTTGCTTAATCCCATGATGGAACTACTGCCATTTCTCAGTTGTACCATTATGCAAATCGTGGTGGTGTGTGGTAACACTGGTAGATACGGGGCGCAGGACCGACCTATTTTTGAGAAATGTGTGCATGGAATCAGTGTTGCCAGCTCACAGAAAAAAAAATCTCCAGCTAAATGAAAAAACAATCTTTCGATTTCTTCATATTTTTACCTAAAAAAAATCCCCAAAATTCACTAACGAATTAACTTTATCAAGGGCTGTATTAGTATTAAATAAAATTACAAGTTATTTGTTAAGAAACATAATTTAAATCGTAAGAATAATATTTATTAATCTTAGTGACAAGTTAAAAAGCAACTTAAGTATTTAAAAAAACAATTTTACTTATGATAAGTACCTAAATCAAAACGTTAGATTAGAAATCAACATTAAATATTTCGTTTGGTATTTCTTCATCATCTTGACACGGTGACGGGTCTACTGAAAAATTGATCACATCGCTCGGGAGCTCATAGCTATAACAAGTTTTCTTCATTAAATAAATTCCAAATTTATTCTGGGTCCTGTAAGATGTCAAAATAGTTGTTTTCTTTAAGATGAAACTCAATTTTGTGGAACCACCCTTTGATGTCTTTTTCTGAGACATTAGCACTTGCTGATGTGACAGCTTCGGCCGTGCGTTCGATGAGTTCTGGATGGCGGCGCATAAAAAGGTCATACCATTTTTTTCCGGGTGTGTCATCTTTAAAGAGTTTTTTTCTTCCTGCCTTCTTTAAGAAGTCTGCTACGCGTAATTGTGGATCAGATTTTCTTTTTGGAAATCCTTTTCGACAGCAATTTACAACCCACTGTACTAAAACTCCTTCTTCTGTGGACAATATTGGCCTAGGACCTGGTAGATTCTGGCACGGCTTTCTTAATCGCGATTGGATAGTTCCTCTTGGCACACTAAGTTTTCGAGGCCAGTTTTTTGGACATACCTTTTATTAACTGCATCCAAGGTTTTTAGTAGATTTTCGTTTGTGTACATTTTTCGTTTATTTTCTTCCTTTGGCTTCTATTAACACGGAAACACAACGTAAAGTTAGTAAATATTTATTTAATCGCCAAAATTACACTTAGCCGAGAAAATACAAAACGCGCGCCATTGTTTCTTCTTTGACAGTCCCCGCTAGTGCGGGGGGCGCGAGCGTGAATCGCGTCGGGCTAGTGTTGCACCGTTCACGGGTGCTAAGTCGAGGGATTATTCCTATCAGTTCGGCCATCCTGTGTAGTCCTTCGCCCTCGAAGGATGAAGAATCGCTCCCGCTGGTACGCCGCCGTCAGAGCTGCCAGCGCAGCCTCGGAGACTCGGAGCAGCCGCCATCAGAGCTGCCAGTGCAGCCACGGAGACTCGATGCAGCCGCCATCAGCAAATAGCCCCGTAGGCAGTAAATGGCCCCGTAGGCAGTTAATAGCCCCGTAGGCAGAACATAGCCCCTTAGGCAGTAAATGGCCCCGTAGGCAGTAAATAGCCCCGTAGGCAGAACATAGCCCCGTAGGCAGAACATAGCCCCGTAGGCAAAACATAGCCCCGTAGGCGAAACATAGCCCCGTAGGCAAAACATAGCCCCGTAGGCAAAACATAGCCCCGTAGGCAAAACATAGCCCCGTAGGCAAAACATAGCCCCGTAGGCACAACATAGCCCCGTAGGCAAAACATAGCCCCGTAGGCAAAACATAGCCCCGTAGGCAAAACATAGCCCCGTAGGCACAACATAGCCCCGTAGGCAAAACATAGCCCCGTAGGCAAAACATAGCCCCGTAGGCACAACATAGCCCCGTAGGCAAAACATAGCCCCGTAGGCAAAACATAGCCCCGTAGGCAAAACATAGCCCCGTAGGCACAACATAGCCCCGTAGGCAAAACATAGCCCCGTAGGCAAAACATAGCCCCGTAGGCACAACATAGCCCCGTAGGCCAACATAAGCCCGTAGGCACAAGATAGCCCCGTAGGCACAACATAACCCCGTGGGCAAAACATAGCCCCGTAGGCACAAATAAAGCTAATGAGCAGAATCAGACTATAAGGTCAGCATCATGGGCACAATAAGATAATTCACTTTTAATCAACTAGGGCACATAACATCAAACCAGCCCCGTAGGCACTATTCCAGAGGGGTGGCAGCATCCTGCTGTAAATCGTCCTCTGAATGAACAACACTCTTGCCTAGCTTTCCAAAGCTTCATTCGGTCACGTGCAACCACGCTTTTATATGCTCTCTTGCCCCTGGCGGCAGAGCTTACTTCATACCGGTCGTTCGGCAAAACCGCCAAACTTGCCACTGGTTAGACCAGGCCTTAAGATTTTCCGCTCCACCATGACCAACGTACCCACCGACAGCGGACTGTGTCGCTCGTCGGCCCTTATCAAATCGAAGCTTCATAGCAGCCGCATTCAGCTCAATATTCTCTGCTGCATCCTTTCTCAGCTGGTCCAAGTCGGGTGTGTGCTGTGCACCCAGTATATCACCCGCTAAACGGGGTCTCAAACCAGCACAGTAATTCAAGAGGGGATTTCCCTGTGCCCTGACTAACTGTAGAGTTAATACCCAACTGCACCTTTGCTAAATAGGTGTCCCAACCTTTTTGCTCCTCCCCCAGATGTGCAGTCAAGGAGCTCAAAATGGTGCGGTTCAACCTCTCAACTTAGGCCATTGGCTCTTGGCGACGCTACGGCATTTAACACATTGCTTTATGCCAAGTTCCACACAGTAATATTTGAATTCACGGCACATAAAAGCTGTGACCCTGTCACTCACTATCCGCACGGGATACCCAAACACCTGGCTAAATCTCTTGAGTGCAGTAATCGCACCCCTAACATAGGCACTTGCAACGGCCTCCAGCCACACAAACTTAGTAAAACCATCAATGATGGCAAATATGTATGTTTTACCGCCACTCTACCGAACGGCCCCAAGTGGTCCACGTGAAGGGTGTGTAATGAAACAGTATCTCTGGAAATTGGATGCAGTAACCCTGGCTGCTTCCCAGTAGGCTTTTTAGTGAATTGACAGCCCACACAACTGCCAACATACTTCTCTACGGTCTTCCGCATCTTGGGAAACCAGTACTTGGCTTGGATTGCCTCTAAGCATTTAGCTGTCCCTAAATGACCATTTTTATCATGGTAGGTGTTTAAAATATGCCATCTTTCACAAACATAAATGACACAATGTACTGTTAGGTATTCTGTCTTAAGCCATATGAGTAGAGACTAGCAGCAGAATAAATAAATAAATTGAGACAACATCACATACATCGTCCTGGTCCCAAACCAAGGTTTTCCTTTGTACTATGGAAACCAGAAACAACGAAGGAATCACCAACACTCAGACCCAACACAAATATCTGTTTCAAAATTTGTGTAGAATCTGTCTTATTATTTTACAGAATCGATGTGGTATACTGTTCTTCATATAAGACCACAAATAACTTCATTTCAACTTCAACCAATTTTCAATTTCATTCCAAT
Source organism: Cnaphalocrocis medinalis (assembly GCA_014851415.1). Taxonomy (NCBI): domain Eukaryota; kingdom Metazoa; phylum Arthropoda; class Insecta; order Lepidoptera; family Crambidae; genus Cnaphalocrocis; species Cnaphalocrocis medinalis. The sequence continues at coordinate 9,082,020 of CM026292.1, forward strand.
AGTGTTCCATATTTTCATTTGTGTACTCAAATATATAAACTATTTCTAAGAGATAACTTCTTTGGACAACGACAAGACTTATAGGTAAACCAAAAACCTCTGGACACCAGCGCAATGCAATCGACGCCCAGCGCCATCCATTGGTTCAATTTGGAACCACTGTCCCGAAGCGAAGTGAGGGCGGCCCACTAGTACTTTTGCTTATTGAAATTCAAAACTGCTTGGAATTCACTATAGTATGCAAATTTTGAATTCAATTATTTGATTATATTTTCATAGGTAGCACTTGAATGTAACCACATACTTTTCATAGTTCACAGAATGCATTCATTTGATAGTTATAATTCCATTCCTGTAAATAAATCCAAATTATTGTTGAATATGTGGATACTTGCATCTCACCGTGGTTCCCAAACTTTCTTCTCTCACAGACATTGATGACTTGTTACCGTTGCAAAATAGATTTCCTTTATACAAATTGACCACTTTGTTTCTGGGATAAGTGCTTAAACTCATGCCAATATGTTATTTTCCATGGTAATACTGAATTTGAATTTTGCATGACACAATACTTAAAGCATAACACACACAACACAATAATATGTATAGCAACAGTTATAATAAAACGCTTTGCTTCATTGTATTACAAGAACTGCCAAAATCAACGAAAGCTTTAGCCGGGGAATTATTTACCAGAACTGTTTTGAAATATTTTGTGTCTGAGGTATTGCAACTCTTAGTCTAAATTCTCTTAATATGCTTGTCCTGTTGTGCTTTCTTCTTCCTACACTCTTCTACAGAATGTCCTTTTATGTTGCAGAATGAACATTGTTTACTTTGATTTATTTTCTTAAAACAGCTCTCTTCGAAATGTCCAGTCCGGTGACAAAAGTTGCACTTCCGGTCATCATACTTCTTTTGTTTTATTTTTCCACACAATATAGCTTTATGACCTACTTTGCCACAATTGTAACACTTCACCACCTTGTTTAAGTTATTATTTTGAGAACCTGAGGGTTTCACTTCAACACAGTCCGATGATGTTTTCATACTGGCCAGGTACTTTAACAAAGAATTTGTATCATGACAACCTGCCGACAAGGCTCCAACTTCTAGCAATTTGTCTCCAAGTGTACCCACAATTGCTTGAGCTATCACATCATCACTCAGATTACATGACATGCCAATACCCAGCTTGTCATAGTAAAACTTTATTGGGTCTTCATCTTTTGTCTTGATACGGTTAACAAGTTCCCTAATCTGTGACAACTTATTCTTAGTGAATGGAAATGCTGTAATCAATTTTATTTTCCACTCATCCCAGCTAATGTCATAGCAAGTTTGCCGTTCATACCAGCTTTTTGCATAGCCACCTAACTTAGAAGTGCAGTTGCAAATCAAAGTGCGTTCATCCCAGCCATGCATACTAGCCACACCTTCTAAGTTACGGATCCAATGTTCCACTGAGACAGATGATTTTTGAGGATCAAACTCAGGTATAAAATCATTCCGTCCTACATACCGAACCACTGACTCTACTCTTGGTGTCGTGTCACCCTGATTGTTATTTTTTTTTCGTAATTCTTTAATCAACCCTTCTAACGCTTCGATTCTGTTATTCTTTCTTTTTAGTTTCTTTTTCTGTCGTTTACTTTTAGATTGTCTATCAGAATCATTTGACTCTGATGAAGATGTACTAGTAGACCTATTCCTCTTGTGGTGCCGACCCATGTTTACAATTAAAATAAAGTACACACAATAAACTTAACAGATTAGCACTATACTGCTGTCCCCAACAGCAATAATTGTCTTTGAACAAAATAAACCTATTTAACAAAATAATTAAATTCAATAAAAGTTCAATAATCCAAATAGTCCTTGAATTTGGTTTGAGATGAGCACTTTATCAACTTAAAATAGTTCACTAGTATTGTTTATGGGTTGCAGAGCATTTTAACAGATATTCAATTAGGTATACTAAAGTTATCAGTCCAAACAGTAAGTTCAAAAGTTCATGGAACAATCTCACCAAATAATCAGGAACATCTCAACATGCAGCTGATGCACATTCAAGCACCTTGTTGACAATGCAATCGTCACCACACCACGATAGTTCACACAAATAAACCGGTTTCTCAACGAGAAATAGTTCACCGAAAACTTATACAAACTTGTTGTACTGGAGGTCAGTGACCCTGAGCGGAATGACGAAAATCGTGCAAAAATTAAGTATTTTGTGCCAAAATGCATTAAACTTAGTTACTAAAAGCGTTCTTATCACTAATTATGTGTGTCCATCACCAAATTATAAAAATAAAAGCGTCTTTTCGCAAACGTAGCCGGCAATTGTTTTACCAAGCCAAATACATGCACTTTACAAATGAAATTATCGTCCAATTCACGAAAGTTCACTCGCGGGCAAGATCACTAATCGCACTTCTGAAACTATTAACACGGAAACACAACGTAAAGTTAGTAAATATTTATTTAATCGCCAAAATTACACTTAGCCGAGAAAATACAAAACGCGCGCCATTGTTTCTCTTTGACAGTCCCCGCTAGTGCGGGGGCGCGAGCGTGAATCGCGTCGGGCTAGTGTTGCACCGTTCACGGGTGCTAAGTCGAGGGATTATTCCTATCACTTCATGGTAGGTGGATAAGAAGTTCTGAAAAAAGAAAGCAAATGATGAAATTCTATGAAACCAATTTATCAGATTCTGATCCAATTTTCAGCATCATGTTGACAAATGGTAAATGCAGTTTCACCATGCTAAGATTTGAACTTAGATAGTATAAACTACTTTTAAAAAACAAAATGAATTCTATGTATGAAATAAACATTACACAGTTTACATAAAAAAAATGAAATTAGTATTTATGTAATTTTTCCCATTTATTAGCACCAGTGCTGCTAATTTAGAATTTACAACATATTTGATCCATTTATCAGCACCATTTGTTTTACCAATTTATCACTTGTAATCTCAAATTCTACTCTTCAGATTTTCCTCATAAACTGATCCATTTATCAGCACCTTTGGACAATCGCCAACTTTTAGTGTTTTACGTTTTCCTGGCCCCGATTCTTTAGTCTTGTGCGGGTGGTCTATGGCTTTTAAATAAATATCATGTGTCAATAACGTCATCGCAGAGCAAATTTGCTTACACCGCGTCAACCTTTTAATTTTAATGTTTGTTTAATTATTTCATTTTAACGTGATCTACCTACTATCTTTTGCTTTTTTTTTCTTAAGATCGTGTATAGTAGCACGCTCAACACCATATTCTTTTGCCAATTTGCACGTGTTTTCTCCACCGTGTAACTTATTTAAAATCTCCATTTTATCATTCAAGTCTTGTGTTTGCGTTTATTTGTCATTTTTAACTAGGCTGACTTGGCGACACAGGTGCTTCGTGTGCCAAAATACCCGCAGAGGCTGACGTTGGATCAACCAAAGAAGATACTGACAATTGTCCCAATGGTGGCAGTGAAAGATTCGCCTGACTTGTGTGTGCTTCATTTGACAAAATACTGGGAGAACCTGGCGAATCATTAACTGTTGGAGATACTGGCGCTTGATCCATTGGTGTCAGTGGATTATTGGTAGATGGTGACCGACATGACAGCTCTTCAGCCAGAAAATCTGCATCGCTAAACACATGTCGATTAAACGGAAAGATTCCTGTGATTCTGAATCCGTTGACTGCCAATTCTCCAGTTGAGCATTTCAAATAAGCCTTCCCCAACAGCTCTGCGATGTCATATGGCTTGAGAATTCTGTTTGAATGTAACATGAACTGCCGAATCTCGTTACTGTAATGGGTTTTTAGTGCACCCATGAATGTCCGGTCCAGTGGCTGCAGTTTGTGGGTTGTGTGAGGAGGCAGGCATATGATCGTTACGTGTCTTTCACGAGCAAGCGTTAAAATTTCAATATTACGAATGTGAGTGTAATGGCCATTAAGGACGAGAAGAACTGGAGACTGTTCTGTTGGATTTGTCTTTTCCAAGAAGTGCTTAAACCATTCTGTAAACAGATGTGCTTGTATCCAACCAGACGGGTGGACTTTTCCTATCGCACCAGGAGGAGCTCCTTTCATCAACTGATCAGAATATTTTTTTCTTGGAAATATGACATGGGCGGTATGTAGGATCCTCCAGCACTCATGCAACAAACCAATGTCACTAATGATCCTCGCTCTGCTGCTGTCAAGGCCCCGATTTGCCGCTTACCCTTTTTACCAATCACAGCAGGTATTTTCGACTGCACTTTGGTGAGCCCCGTTTCATCCACATTAAAAATTCGATCTGCAGGGTAATGTTTTTTTGAGTATTCAGCTTCCAGTATGTCGAAAAATTCATTAACGGCCGCGCGATTAAAGCCTTGCACTCGGGCATATGAAGTGCCCGTTGGTTTTCTGATAGACAATTCATTTTTATGTCTGTTTAAAAAGTGATCTAACTATGCTCGACCAGCTACTTCTTTTTTGAATGGGTTTGGAATTTCATTCCTCGTCGCTAATTGGTAAGCCATCCGTCTAACATCCATAAGTGTTAAGCCGTAATATTTGCTTTCCATGAACAACAAATATTCCACAAGTTCTTTTTCTATTTCAGGTGGTAGAACACACTTTCTGCCTAATGGTCTGTGCACTACTGAATCTAAAGACTTCCCTGTACATTTTGCCAGTCTTCTTAACGTCGTTCTAGGAACAGAAAACATTTTGACAGCCTTCTTGTAGCCCATAGCCTTAGTTTGCACTGCTTGAACAGCCAGTTTCATTTTTTCGGGATCCCATTGTTGTCTCTTTCTTTTTGGCTTCGGAGAAATATTAATTCGCGGCATCTGAAACCAACAAAATACGTTTATATATGCACATTGTGATATTTTTTATTAAAATGTCACCATTCATACATTTAATATGGCCCCGGGGGCCATAGTACCAGCAATATTAGGGGGCCATATTAAAAGCAAGCGCTTATTATAAACAATGAACGACAATCTCAAAAACAATACAAATATTTAGATTTTACCTCCGAAATATTAAAGATGGGTTACTATCCTCTCTCCTCAATGCAAACAGAGCACACAAAACACGGTTTTAGCTAACGTTATTAGATTTATTGCAGGAGAAAATTCTTTTGAAACAACGTGTGACAAACACCTTTAACAAATGTCAAACTACGAGCACAGCAGCGCTCTCGGTTGGCTTGAAATTTGCGGTAGCATGTATTCGTCTTCATAAATGTAGTAATTCATAGATGGCGCTTCCTGATGTTGAGATACGATGGGGGGCCATATAACCAACGGGGGCCATATTACGACCTTCTCCTCTATACACTATTTTAACTTGAAAAAATAAATAAATACGTAAACACGTGCACGTAAGTTTTTAACTTTTGAGGTTAGATTTCTAGTCGAAGATGCAGCGACCAGAGCGGACAGGTGTATAGGAAATGAAATAAAATATTATTTATTCAATTTAAGTCCATATAGAACGTTTATGAATGTCAAATATTATATAAGCTACCACTGGTTCGGAAAGTATATTCCTACCGAGAAGAACCAGCAAGAAACTCAGTAGTTACTCTTTTCAAATAATGATCATTACAATTTTTATTGTGATACTAATAAAAAACATTATTATAATAAGTAACAGTTTGTTATACAATGCGTATAGTCTGTATCGTTTAGGTAATCGTCAAATAAAAATATGAAATAAAATTATACATAAAAATAATAATGAGAATTGGTTAACATGTCCAGGAATTCTTATCATTTAAATAATCTTCTACATTATAGTAGCCTTTCTGCATCAAGCAGTTTTTAATATGAAATTTAAATTTATGTAGCGGTAAGTCAATAACTTTTTGTGGTAACTTAATAAAAAGTTTTATGCTTAATCCCACAAATGAATTGCCAATTTTATCAAGTCTTAGATTTGGGATCGCAAGCCTATGTTTGGGGTGAGGGAGGTGAGGGCGGAAGGTGCCGGTTTATTGGACGTGCCGATCTATCGAAGTGCCGGATTAGTGAGATTGTACTGTAATATTTAAATGTACTCCTACAGCTACATCCCTTTCTCTAAAGTGATAGGAATGTTCAAGGATAAAAACTTCTCTGTCCTTTTTGTCCATATTATCCTGTAAGTTAACCCCATTAGAAAATTCCTCAATAGAAAAATGAGTTGCTGAAACATAGTTTGCAATTTTCCTTGGTAGATCGGGAGGAGTCAGTCTGTACCATTTTTCAACAATCACTTCACAAACTGTTTTCTGCAATAGTCCAAAATTCTTGTTTATTTGATCTTATAGGTCCGTATTTTTTCTCAATAACTGTGACTGCTTTTTGCACCCTGGTCCATGTCATTTACCAACCTTTGACTGACTCCGCGTTTTCCTCATAAACTGATAGTAGGCGTTCCTTTATAAACTGATAGTAGGCGCAGCGCCTCATATTGGCAAATGTCACTCAGCTGCATTAACGCCTCCATGGAGAGCTTTGATAACGCCAGGTTCCAAATTTAAAAAAATCTTGTTCATTCTTAATTGTAATGAAACCTTTATAATTAACTCGGCCTCCTCTTCTCAACTTATAAGCAATTTCGTTCGTCTGTCCACTAATTTCCCACCAAGGCATTGGGTGTGCCCAAAACAATAGTAACAAATATGTTGTTACTATCACGAGTCTGTTGAGTGTATGATTCTCAATTTCTGTAACGAAATCCTTAACCATTCGATTACCACGGCTGGTTACGTGTTGAGGTCTCTTCTAATAATTTTGATATTTTGTTACTCTCCACGGCCACCTTCGGAGACATTTTTTTTTTGTTGTATTGTTTGTGTATGGGGTTGAGACATCATTGGTTTTTCTTCTCCTGAATTCAGATCGAAAAATCTTTTCGGTGTTGTTAATTGAAAAATACCGGAGGCCCACCATGGGGGGAAGGGGATAAAAGGCTGGCAGCGCACTTGTAACTCCACTGGTGTTGCAAGTGTCCATGGGCAGCGGCAATTGCTTACCATCAGGTGATCCGCCTGCTCGTCTGCTACCTATCACAAAAAAAAAACACCCTCGAGGTTGAAATCCAGGTTCTTTTTTTTTATCAGTGGTATTATCCCCGGTAGGCCTAATCCACTAATCCACTCATCCTATTCATTTACATGTCTTCGTCGGATGCGTTTTCTTCATGTTGGAAGTCGACATTGACATGTGTGTGCCGAATCCACTCATCCTATTCATTTACATGTCTTCGTCGGATGCGTTTTCTTCATGTTGGAAGTCGACATTGACATGTGTGTGCCGAATCCACTCATCCTATTCATTTTCATGTCTTCGTCGGATGCGTTTTCTTCATGTTTGAAGTCGACATTGACATGTGTGTGCCGGCGTCGGCGCGTTGGGAGCCGAAAGAGGAGGAAGCCACTCTAATGAAATGCTCGGTCCGGTGAGCATTTGGACGTCCTCTTCGTCCGCATACATCCTTGCCATCCGAGGCCAGCCACTACACACCAGCGGATGGATTGTCTCGTCATCCTCTCCGCCAGTCTCCTCTTCACTGCCTAAAAGTTAGAAAACAAAAATTAAGTTCTGGTTACGATGACGATAACATTTTTTTATATATTTTAAAATATAACATAAAATGCTTATATACCAAAGTTTACTATGTCGCTTATTTCTTGTTCGCGAAGAGATCTGGCACCGATTGAAGGCATTCTAAAAATCAAAATAATATTTCGATCAACGCTAGTAATATTACTATTTTATAAAATGTGGTAGTATACCAAGATAAAACTTACAGAGATCGACGCCTTTTGTGATGTCCATTATCCGTAGATCTGAAAAAGAAAACAATTATTTTATTTTAGAACATTAGTCTGTTGCAGTCCACTGTTGGACTATTCTCTCTAGATACGTTTTAAGGCCCAATTTAATAATGGAAAGGAACATTCAATAATGTGCAAACTATAATAATTATGCATAACAAAATATTTGATAAATACTTACACTAGCCGCTTCTCCGTCGGTGTCGCCGTTGTGCTAGGAGTGCTTGCTCCGCTGCTTGCGTCACTTTCGAGATATCTGCAACAAAATTCACTTCTATTTTTGTCGCCATAACATAAAAATAATAAAAGTAAGAGTTAAATATAAGAAATAGTTTTCTGGGCAGGTGATGGCACCAAGTCTTCCTCTTGTGGAGGTATGAGCGACGGTGTAGCAGGGCCGTAGCTAGGGTCGAATTTGAGGTAGGGCAGCATTAGTTACAGGTAGGGCGGAAGTAAAAAATTATCATAATTGATCTGCCGTCGAAACACGGGCTCCTAAATCAATCACCATGTATATCACCATCATGTGAATAGTTATTCGTAGACAAATAATTGGGTATTTGACTAAAGATTTTTTATGTGTTAATCAAAAGACGCCTCAATTTAAGAACATCGTTGAAAGAATCTCTTGATTCTCATTTGAATTACCTGAGATATCATAACTTCAAGAGCACATATTTTGGGCAAGCCAAAAAACGCTCTATACAAAATGGCTACAGGCAAGTGACGTCACACGCTCGTATCTTGTATGCGCGTCTAGTAAATTTTGTTTGGTAGCTATATCAAATGTTTCGTTAAGTAAATGGTTTTATAATAAAAGTTGGTGGAAAATGTACGGGTAGTTCAATGATATAATTATTTTTTTAAATTTTATACTTTAAAAATGGATTTGCCCATGAAACTTTGAATGCTCACAAAACCAGCTAGATGTTATATTTTTAACTGAAAATGTTGGCAATTGGTTTTTATTTACCAATATTTTGATAGAGTATCAATATTTTTTACTATATCGAGATTAGTCAAATAGCCAATTACTGTGACAGTGCATGAGCATGGATCTAAGAACTATTAAATCCTCAATGATGAAGAACAAGTGAATAAGATGGTTGAACTTCCAGATTTGGATGTAGAGATCCACGTCTGAGTGAGAGTGAGGTAATAATTAATTATTGGGTGGGGTGATACGAGTAAATAGAAACGACCAAAAATATCATTAAGATCACATTGTTTTTGCGTACTTATTATAATAATTAACTAACATAATAATAAAAAACATTTAAAACAGCTGGAATTCTACGATTCGCCATGTTATTAAAAATGCGAAGAACTTCGTTCAGATCAACTGATTTTGTTCTTTTTTTTCAAAGGCCAGAAATACCATACCAGCCATTCTCTCGTGACCCATTGACAGCCTTGAGGCCTATTGATTGCAGTTAAAGTTGAAAACGTAGATTCACACACTGCAGTGCTACATCCTATGGTCGCCACAGACGCAAAAAGTTCATATGTATCTTTGAACGCCTCTCGTTGCCTGTACAAAACTTGCAATGTATTTTCCATTATATCCTCGTTACGACTCAAGTAAGGTTTAACCACACTAGCCTCTTCTCTTGATGGAATTTTCAGACCTGAAAATTAGTTAAAATTGTAAATTGAACATGACAATTTTTTTGAATTATTTTTTTTTTAAACTTACCCAAATTTTTCAGTGGGAACCATTTTATCTACTTCCAACTCATCAAGACTTGCAATCGAATTACTTAAATCATCGTTGTCCGAAAACCTTCTTTGTAATTCAGCAATTAAAATGTCCAACGTTTCGAAATACTCAGACTTAAATGGCTCGTCGTTCTCATCTATATTTTGTCTGGCGGAGGAACAGGGGGTGTACGTCAATAGTCATCCATCCGATTTGGTTTTTTTACTTGCCTCTTCGAGGTCTGTGTCCTATTTTCAGATTCGCCGCAGTCATTGCTTGTTAAAGACTTAGCTTCTTCCAGAATTTGATTATACATTTGATTTGTTATTAATTTAATAATTTCATCTTTGACACACTTTATGATTGTTATGGCATCTTTAATCCTGCGCTTCGGCTTGCAAAGCTGCGTCTGCAGGTTGTAGCGTGGATAAGATTTTTTTGGCCACAACCATGGCTATTCGGAATTCCAGATCAAGCATGACTTTTTTAATACCTTTACTCTTGGCGACGTCATCACCGTTGAATCTGCCCATTTTAATTTCTTTCAAAGTCTGCAAAATCGATGAATAATTATCGTATACAACTTTTGTAACTGCTAAATGTCCAGACCAGCGTTGTTCGAGGAGTCGGGCCAATCCTTTTTCCATCATATAAGGCAGCTATTTTGCCATGATGAAAGAATTCATGTAACATGATGCATTGGTCAAAAAATAAACGAATAAAAGTCATTTCTGAGATAGTCCTGATGACTATTAAGTGCAAGCGATGGTTTAGCAGTGGACGTAAGGAATTTTCGGCCCAATTTATTTTCTATTCTAGTTGCAAACTCCTGAAACTTTCCCACTCATTACACTTGCGCCATCATAGCATTGGCTAAGCATACAAGTGGGGTCAATGTTATTTTCCGTGAGAGTATTTAACGTTAATTCCGTGAAAGTGGCTGCATCAAGGTTTTCAGTAGTCTTAACCATCAGCAACGACTCATTGACGACACCATCCTTGACGTAGCGTATTGCTAACTGCAATATTTTCGCGGTTATTTTTTATCTCTCGTCCCATCTTCCATTAGAGTAAACCATTTCACGTCAGATTCATTAATATCTTTGACAATGGAGCTTCGTACCGCTTGAACCATTGCTTGAATTATTTGATTTTGAATTTCGGGTGAACGATATGTTGCGTTTTGTGGTATATGAGTGAGAACCTCGTTCAAATTTGGATCTTTCATACATGTGTATTCAAATAAATTCTGAAATAATCCTTGTTCTTTTTCTTCTTCCAAAATATAATTTCCACGCAAAGCTAATTCGTTGACAAGTTAGAAATTGTATTACTTCATGATAGACTTTACATAATACCTATATTTTTCTAATACTTTTTGATTTATTAACGTTTCAACACTGCTAGATGTAGATATTCTTGTAATTTCTCCTGCCACATCGACATAGCTTGAATATGAGAAATTGATTTTTCATGTTTTGGAAAAACCAGTTTTAGAATCAGTGGCATTTTTCCAGTTTCTAAATCCTGTGGAAGTGTACGAAGTCTGTTTGCTTCCATGAGGTAAAATTGCTGGCATGGATAGCAAAAGCAGCATCTTTCTCGACAGAATACTGCAACCATTTATAACGCTTGAAAGCCAATCGGAACAAAGGCCCTGTTGTGTTGTTTTGGATATGTGTCTAAAACACTTGTTCTATCGGTTCTCCGATTTGTGCAATATCAGACGGAATACCATAGCTAACGTTACCTGTTGCTACGGAACTAGGAGTAGCGATTGTATTGGTGCTTCCACCTGTTTTGAACAGTTAGGTTTTTCGTGGTCAATTTGCTCCTCAAGTCTTCGTTTTTTTCCAAAGAAAGCCCGTATATCCATCGCGAAATAAATGAATCTTCAATTTATAGCAATACAAATAACATTGTATCGATTTTTGTCTAAAGCACTCTTCACCCGTACACTTCACTTAACCAAACTACAAACAATCATAATCAATCTTTAGGTCAGGTTTAAAAGGGGATTCCCGTACCATAGATTGCAATATAGCCATATTGCAGTCTATGGTACGGGGATTCCCTCTGCATCACACAGATATTGGCGCCCAGTACACGCTCAATCTGGATCACGATCCAGATCTTGCCTTCTCGCTCTTAGATAAGACGTGTCCCTTCAGACTCCTACGTGAAAGGGACATAATTCAGTTGAATCTTCAACTGTGACAATTGTATACAATTGAAAGGTGGCTAAAATGGTCATGGCGTCCGCAAAAAGGGAAAAAAAAATTAGCTGATTGAGAGGTTAGTCTCGAAAGTTTAAATCTAAAAACTTATAAAAAAAAAATAACTTTTTCACTTTTATTCTAATTAATAATGTCAATTCATTTATTCTTCTGTAATTGAAAATATATTTTAGTTAACTTAAGTATTACTATAGAAGTATTAATAAATTAAGTCATTAATATTTTGAGGCTACAAATGACATTAATAATTAGACAAATGTAAATAGATTTAGTAGCTTTTATCATAAATAAAACGTTTAATACGAGATAATATAATTATAAAAAAATTATGCAATTATGAATAATCGAGTAAAATATTTCTATAGATTTACTTATATAAAAAATATATAGAATCACTTATATAGAAATATATAGAGTTTTATATAAGATGAAAATTGTTAAAATCATGTATTAGTTTTGAATGATTTGTATGTGTATCACTATAACATAGGTACTGACAAAATTATTATAATGGATTATAAAAAAAACGGTTATTTGGACTTACTACTTTATTTCCTTTTTCTATGTTTTTACAATTAATCGACTTGAATTAATATTTCGCGTGTAGCGGCACTTAGCATGGTTGTTTACAAAAAAACAGTACGAAAAAAATGGCTGATGCTAACGTATGCGCACAAAAAAAATTGTGATGAAAAGGCCTATAAACCCTTAGAATAATAACTATAGCCCTATTCTAATTCTTTGTATAAACCCCATCGCTTCATGAGTGGCGCTTCGAATGCCATCTATACACAGAACAAAGAATGTAACACTTTTTTTTTGCATTCACTGATAAAACACCTGAATTCAATAAAATATAACAATATCCATTTGAGGTTGTTTTTTGTTTTGACGTTTTGTTTTTTATTCCAGCAAAATGTCATCATGACATTTGTCATTGGTGCGTTCCGTTTCATCGGCTTAGTTTGAACCTATACAAGAGTCTTACCATCACATTATAAATTTTGTTGCAAACTTAGATACCTATCGCTACATTTTTTTTCTCAAACTATGAACAAACAATTTAATTATAATAATTTATCTTAGTTTTAGATATTTTTAAGGTAGGGCATTGTGGTTTCAAGGTAGGGCATTGCCCCACAATGCCCCCCCCCTAGCTACGGCCATGCGGTGTAGCTTGGCCGGAGGTCGAAGATGGGGTCATCATGTCCAACGACGACCACAATGATTCTGATCTGAAAACAAGACATAGATACGAGTACATATATGTTTTGCACTTATGTGTTAATTATTTTAAAATTCCGATGAAACTGACATTGGGTTGTTGACTTCCATAGGTAGTGCTCTCTTCCGCTTTGGGTGAAGTGGAGTCTCTATATAGCGGCTGGCCCTCTGATAGATTTTCTAGTTCGCCACAGAACATTCTAAAATAATTATTGGTATTAAGGAAGATTCAATTAAATACAAATTATAAGATAAATAAATGAAAGGTTATTACGGTCTAGAAGCCGGACGTAAAGATGGGAGACCACCATGTTGCCCACCGCGCGTTCGCACTCCTCGCCCCCACGACCACCCCTAGCACGCCCACCACGACCACCCCTAGCACGCCCACGAAGCCCCCCATGAGTTTCATTTTCATTGTTGTTAGTTCTCATTTCTTAATCCCTGACAGAATTTGGCATAAATTGAAAAGGCATTTTTTTATTTTCGTATCGTTGCTGGTTGTTGTGGGGTTGCTGATAAGCACGGGTAAAGCTTCGTGTCGCGGGCTCGTCGCACAGGGCGCCGTCAACGTAGCGGGGCGGCGCGGCGGGGTCGCCGCAACAAAATCCGGGGCAGCGACAGCGGGAAAGGGGCCGGATCGGGCGCCGTTTGCAGGCCGGGGATTGTCCTTCATAGGTTGTTGTGCTTCGCCGATACAGTCCTCCACCGTACGGGCGAGTCTCAGCAACTCGGCAACACTCATTTGCCGAGTTACGTCCTCACGTCGTTTTCTCTCCCGGATGCGGCAGTCCAGCAACCCGTAGATCATCTAAGAACAATACTGACTTAGTGTTCTTACTAGATACACAAAGAACTTATCACTAGAGAAGCCACTGACTTTATTTTCTTACTGGCTATGTAAGGAATTTATCTCTAAGGATAGGTATCATTATACTGACTTTATTTTCTTATTAACTACACGAGGAACTTATGCCTAAAGAAGATACTGACTTTATTTTCTTTTTACCTGCAGAAGGAACTTACTGCAATCATTTGTCGTTGATATGTACTCGTATTAGATGTAATATTTTATTGAGTGTTACATAATTCTTGTTAATAGATTTGTTTATGACGGAATTATACTCGTAGCTTTCCTCGACGTTTTTTGTAGCTTTAGTTTCTTCAGGAAGAATTTCATGTTCTGAAATAAATAAGAAATTATTAAAACATTTGGTCTTCAAAACAATTTACAATTTGAATGTGTTTTCTGTATCGACTTACCAGCTAAATAACTGAAATTGTGTGGGGAAAACCCCACTGTATGGCTAAATAATTCGCGTCACAATTATTTAGCCATACAGTGGGGTTCGTGACGACGAAAAGGTATTTAACCTTCATTTTGGGAATTTTCTTTTTCAAACTGGTTTTCTGAGAGGTTTTTTATAAAACGATGGGAATCATGACGTCTCGCAATATCTCCACATATTGCTCGGCATTCATCCGACCGCTCACCTCCACTGACTCACCCGCCATTGAACTCATCCACCCCCAAAAATTTAAACTTATCCTCCCTCTGGCTCTATTGGGCAGTGTATTTATTTCAGAGTAACGCTCGTTACGACTACGCCATAATATTTTTCGTTCGTCCTGATCGGAGCGAAAACTTTTTTCGTCCACAAAAATTACAATATTATTTACAAAATCAAAATTGTAGAACTCTAAGCAAAATCTAACTCTTTATGGTTCTGGTTGAGCAGATTTTTTTTTGCTGGACGGCAACATTTCTTTCCGGTTTTTTTAATCTTCGCTACAACAAAGGAATTGTCTAAAATTTAGACAATTAAATTGTGTGTTTTTCAACCTGTGGGTCGCGACCCCCTGCCTGGGGGTCGCGTAGCTCTGTAGGGGGGTCGCCAGAGGTCGGGTACTTTAGAAAAAAAAAAACAAAAAGACAATTAATATTTATATTAAGTAAGACTCTAACTTTCAAATTACTCTTACTGTAAGATAATTTTAACCAAAAGGATATAACAAACAACATAACATAACAAAACTCGTAAACCTTTTAATATGTTATAAACAAAAATACGACGACGCGCGTTAATGCGAAGGTTGAGCTTGTTTTTTAGGGTCCGTAGCCAAAATGGCAAAAAACGGAACCTTATAGTTTCGTCAGGTCCCCGTCTGGCCGTCTGTCCGTCTGTCCGGCTGTCCGTCTGTCCGTCTTCACGCCGATTTACTCGGAAACTATAAGTACTACAGGTGATGAAATTTGATGGGAATATGTGTTGTATGAACCGCTACAAAAATATGATACTAAATAGTAAAAAAAAGAATTGGGGGTGGGGCCCCCCCATACATGTAACTGAGGGATTGAAATTTTTTTTTTCGATGTACATACCCGTGTGGGGTATCAATGGAAAGGTCTTTTAAAATGATATAAAGTTTTTCTAAAAAACATTTTTCTTAAAGTGAACGGTTTTTTGAGATATCAGCTCTCAAAGTCGTAAAAAGTATGTCCCCCCCCCCTCTATTTTTATAACTACGGGGTATAAAATTCTAAAAAAAATAGAGGTGAGGCATGCTAATTAACTCTTTCAACGATTTGGTTTGAATCAAAGTATCTCTTATAGTTTTTGAGATAGTTGATTTAACTGTAATTTGGTTAGTTATTGTGCTTACACTGAAAACGATATTTGCTGCTACGGAACCCTTTGTGCGCGAGCCGACTCGCACTTGGCCGGTTTTTTAATGATTAATTTTATCCCATCGTGGATCTGTTTTTGCGACACATAGAATTAAATCGTTTTCCAAATTTAAGCGATTTCTTGCTTACTTTTATCTGGGCCATCGATGAAAATGTCAACTCGCATAAGTACGAGGGTGGCAAATGGAATCAAACACTTCAATGCCTCAGTTGTCAATTCCGGGTATTCTGTTTTTCTCATTAGCCAAAAGGTATCCAATATATAGGTAAGACTTGAATTCCAGGTGTAACATCCCATCGGCAGATATTTCTAACAGATTCTCTTTGAGCTTATTTGGTTAACTAGCCTCATTTATAGCTGCATTCAAAAATGGATTTATGATCCACCTCTGCCCAGTGTTCTCCGGTATCTCTTGGTCTGAGAAGTAATGACACAATTCTTCTTTCAAATCATCTAACACCATTTTCATACCAGATATATATGTCTTGATGTTCACCTCACAACCGACTTCTTCAGTAAAAGATTGTGTCGACGGAAAAGCATCAAAGTTATTTTGGTTCAAAGACGACGACCACAAGTCAATTTTTTTTGTAAAGCCACGTATTTTGTCTTTTGCAGTGATGACATTTACATTTCGCCCTTGAAGACTTTTATTCAAGATATTTAAATGCTCAAATAAGTCAGAAAGAAAAGCTAATTTCATAAGAAATTCCGGGTCGCAAATGAATTCAGTGTATTCTGACTTTGCCTGCTGTAAATATATTAAAAGTTCAGCACGAAGTTCCATAACTCTAGCCAGTACTTTACCTTTTGACAACCACCTAACCTCTGTATGGTAAAGTAAATTTTGGTGGAGTGCCCCCATATCTTCACAAATAATCCGAAACAATAGTGTCTGCAACGCTTTTCCTTTAATAGAATTTACAATCTTTATAGCAATATTTAGAACTTGGCTGTATTCCTGTGGGCAGGCTTTGGCCGCAAGAGCTTGGCGGTGGAGAAAGCAATGCACCCAACAAGCGTTTAATCTAAATTTAACTTTACTAATAAATTTAGACACTTTTTTACGAATAATTTCCTGTTTGAAAACGACCGCATCCAGGTTACTGGTGTTTAATTTTTTTTTTAATATTCAGTATATCGGATAGGTAAGCAAAAAGTCTACTTGATAGATTTTTCATCTTAATAAATAAATGAAAGGGCGATGATCTGCGACGATCTTAAAACTGCGTCCATATAAATAAGTACGAAAATATTTAATGGCGACCTAATCGAGAACCATGAGACCCCACAAGTTCTCGATCGGGTTGTATCAGGGCTCTTTGCGGGCCATGTCAGGCGGACAATGTCGTCACATGACGCTAGCCACTGCACCACTACTCGGGAGGTGTGGACCCGAGTCCACACTCCCGAGCTACCGATAGTTTATCTTAGCATAAATAAATAATGCCTTCTGGATAGTGGACGCAATTGGTGGGAATCATGACGTCTCGCAATGTCTCCACATATTGCTCGGGCTCGGCATTCATCCGACCGCTCACCTCCACTGACTATCCCGCCATTGAAGTCATCCACCCCCAAAAATTTAAACTTATCCTCCCTCTGGCTCTATTGGGCAGTGTATTTATTTCAGAGTAACGCTCTTTACGGCTACGCCATAATATTTTTCGTCCGTCCTGATCGGAGCGAAAACTTTATTCGTCCACAAAAATTACAATATTATTTACGATAGCCGCATCCTCCTCTTCCGTTCAGTCATTCCGCTCAGTCCCATCGACATACCGCGCAGCGCGTTGTGGTCTGACGTGGAAGTGCATTCTTATTTTCCTATCAGCTAAACAAGGGAGTTACCTCTAAAGAAGAGACTGTAGCGCGCCATCATATGAAACTGACTCCCCGCACCTACCGCAGAGGGCGCGAGCGTCGTTTACCCGCTCGGTTTCGCGAGTAAGCCGCAGCGACGCGAGCGCCAGAGTCCGCCATCGCAGAGTCGCAAGGAACGGCGTCGACTTTGTTTATAAACATTTCGTGCACCTTGTCGGGTCCTTAATGTATTTAAATAGTGCAAGTAAATAGTTATCCCACTGTTAAAAGTGTCTCACTGTTTACACCATCACCAACCCGGTAGGTTTGCGTGCCGACCAAACGCGCAAACTTACAAGACTGACTTTATTTTCTTATCAGCTGTAGGAAAGATTCTGATTTTTTTTTAATTAGCTACACGAGGAACTTATGTCTAAGAACAATACTGATTTAATTTTCTTACTAGCTACACAAGAACTTATCACTAGAGAAGCCACTGACTTTATTTTCTTACTGGCTATGTAAGGAACTAATCTCTAAGGAATATACTGACTTTATTTTCTTATCAGCTACACGAGGAACTTATGTCTAAGGAAGATACTGACTTTATTTTCTTTGTCGTTGATATTGTACTCGTATTACATGTAATATTTTATTGAGTGTTACATAATTCTTGTAATAGATTTGTTTATGACGGAATTATACTCGTTGCTTTTTCTCGACGTTTTTTGTAGCTTTGGTCTCTTCAGGAAGAATGTTCTGAAATAAATAAGAAATTATTAAAACATTTGGTCTTAAAACAAGGTACAATTTGAATGTGTTTTCTGTATCTACTTACCATCTAAATAACTGAAATTGTTTTCCCCGCTGTATGGCTAAATAATTGTGACGCGTATTTAACCTTCATTTTGGGAATTTTCTTTTTCAAACTGGTTTTCTGAGAGGTTTTTTATAATGGGAAATAAATGGGAATCATGACGTCTCGCAATGTCTCCACATATTGCTCAGCATTCATCCGACCGCTCACCTCCACTGACTCACCACCCATTGAAGTCATCCACCCCCAAAAATTTAAACTTATCCTCCCACTGCCTCTATTGGGCAGTGTATTTCAGAGTAACGCTCTTTACGTCTACGCCAAAATATTTTTCGTCCCTCCTGATCGGAGCGAAAACTTTATTCGTCCACAAAAATTACAATATTATTTACGATAGCCGCATCCTCCTCTTCCGTTCAGTCATTCCGCTCAGTCCCATCGACATACCGCGCAGCGCGTTGTGGTCTGACGTGGAAGTGCATTCTTATTTTCCTATCAGCTAAACAAGGGACTTACCTCTAAAGAAGAGACTGACTTTATTTTCTTATCAGCTCTAGGAAAGATTCTGAATTTTTTTTTTATTAGCTACACGAGGAACTTACGTCACTAGAGAAGCCACTGACTTTAATTTTCTTACTTGCTATGTAAGGAACTAATTCTCTAAGGAATATACTGACTTTATTTTCTTATCAGCTACACGAGGAACTTATGTCTAAGGAAGATACTGACTTTATTTTCTTTGTCGTTGATATGTACTCGTATTACATGTAATATTTTATTGAGTGTTACATAATTCTTGTTAATAGATTTGTTTATGACGGAATTATACTCGTTGCTTTCCTCGACGTTTTTTGTAGCTTTGGTCTCTTCAGGAAGAATGTTCTGGAATAAATAAGAAATTATTAAAAAATTTGGTCTTAAAACAAGGTACAATTTGAATGTGTTTTCTGTATCTACTTACCAGCTAAATAACTGAAATTGTTTTCCCCGCTGTATGGCTAAATAATTGTGACGCGTATTGAACCTTCATTTTGGGAATTTTCTTTTTCAAACTGGTTTTCTGAGAGGTTTTTTATAAAACGATGGGAATCATGATGTATCGCAATATCTCCACATATTGCTCGGCATTCATCCGACCGCTTACCTCCACTAACTCATCCAGACCCATTGAAGTCATCCACCCCCAAAAATTTAAACTTATCCTCCCACTGGCTCTATTGGGCAGTGTATTTATTTCGGAGTAACGCTCGTTACGGCTGCGCCATAATATTTTCGTCCGTCCAGATCGGAGCGAAAACTTTTTTCGTCCACAAAAACTACAATATTATTGACAAAATCGAAAATTGTAGAACTCTAAGCAAAATCTAACTCTTGCTTCTTTATGGTTCTGGTTTTAACTTTACTAATAAGTTAAGACACTTTTTTACGAATATTTAATGGCGTCCTAATCGAGAACCATGAGACCCCACAAGTTCTCGATCGGGTTGAAATCAGGGCTCTTTGCGGGCCATGTCAGGCGGACAATGTCGTCACATGACGCTAGCCACTGCACCACTACTCGGGAGGTGTGGACTCGGTAGTTATCTTGGCATAAATAAATAATGCCTTCTAGATAGTGGACCGCAATTGGTGGGACTCATGACGCCTCGCAATATCTCCACATATTGCTCGGTATCTCATCCGACCACGCTCCACACTCACTGACTTACCCAGACCATTGAATTCATCACCCCCAAAATGTAAATCTTATCCTCCCACTGGTCTATTGGGCAGTGTATTTATTTCGGCCAGAGTAACGCTCGTTACGGCCTCGACCATAATATTTTTCGTCCGTTCCGTCCTGATCGGAGCGAAAACTTTTTTCGTCCACAAAATTACAATATATTGACAAAATCAAATTTGTAGAACTCTAAGCAAAATCTAACTCTTGCTTCTTTATGGTTCTGGTTGAGTAAATTTTGTTTTTTGGACGGCAACATTTTTTGCCGGTTCCAGAGATAGATGAGGATGAGGTGGTTCTGTCTTAGGCAGAAAGCGAACACCTGACTTGAACGGGCGTCCATTGGGTGCATGGCCGAGAAGATTGTGTAACGTTCTGAAGTGAGTAACCCACTACGGGAGGTTCTATAGGTGGGGAGGCAACTTTCGCCGCGTACGTCAAACCCTCGCCTGTTATGTGCGCCAACGCCGCGTACGACGTTGACGCAGTTACGGAAGTCGTTGTCGGAAGTCGGTGTCGAGTGAGTCGGCGGCAGGTTGCTCAGGAAGGCGCTGAACTCTTCCTGATCCGAGTCTGTCATCATCACTGGCGGGTTGTTGGGCTGGGTGAGCGTCCTCGACGTCTCCACCAGAAGGTGCAGTATGTTTATTTTTAAAACTCCAATTTCATATTTTTAATTATTATGTTAAAGAAAACTCACACTATAGTTAGATGAGATTGTCATTGTGCTTAAAAACGGGTCTGCCGAGTGTGAAGCGACGATAGCCGCATCCTCCTCTTCCGTTGTAGCTCTTTCATAGTGCTGCCGGTGATGGGAATCAAGAGTCCCAGTCTCTTCCCAACGGCGAATCCAGAAATACACAGTTTTTCGCTAGAAAAATTGTAACATTTTTTTTTTGGTTATTCCACCGGCTACTCCACGGTAGGGTTAATGAGCGGGGCGGTGCGGCGGAGTCGGCGCAACAAAATCCGGGGCAGCGACTGCGGGAATGGGGCCGGATCTAGCGCCGCGCGCCGTTCGCAGGCCGGGGATTGTCCGTCATAGGTTATTGTGCTTCGACGATACAGTCCTCCACCGAACGGATACAAAGTCGTGAATTTTAATGCAATACTCGCCAGGAATAACATTACTCCTTGAACTTACTGCTTTCCCTCTCTGATCTTGTGGTATTTTGTTCTGTTTCTTTAGTTCTGTCAAACGTCGGCAAAAAAAAAAAAAACTAACAGTCAACGTCACTATCACTTATGGTCTCTAATAACGAGTCCAGCACTAGGTCCACTGGCTCCAGGGTTGCCAACTTTTTTTACAAGAAAAAAAGTATATTCAGGTCTATGAAGATTATCAAACAGTATTTTAGAAAAACGAACAGTATTTTATTTATTTATTGCTTTAAATACATATTTTTTTGAGCTTCTCGCACAACGTATTAATTCACAATCTTTTTTGAAAATTTCAATTGCCTCATCACAATTTATATCAAAGTTAAAATAAATGAGAAGCTCGTTTTTTATTAATTTGATGGATGCTCTGTTTCTATCATCCTGCCACTTAGCATTCATTACTGAAAAAACTCTTTCAGTAAATGCTGAGGTGGCGGGAACAGAAAGTAGATATGAGACTATTTTTGTAATGTTTTTAAATTCTTCTGCAGTGTTAACTAATAAATGGCTCCATTTTTGGCCAGTACTCATTTCAGTAAAATTTTTGTCTTCCGATATTTTCTCATAAATTAGTTAAAAATTTGTTAATTCTGAATATAAATCATCCATACCAATATTGAGTCTATATAAATTTAGATTATCTATAATTTTCTCTAAATGATCAAATGATCAAACTTACTGCTTTCCCTCTCTGATCTTGTGGTATTTTATTCTGTTTCTTTAGTTCTGTCAAACGTCGGCAAAAAAAAAAAAAACTAACAGTCAACGTCACTATCACTTATGGTCTCAAATAACGAGTCCAGCACTAGGTCCACTGGCCTGGCTCCCAAATCACAAAATAAAATAGTCTGCTGGGGGAATACTGGCCGTAAGTGACGTGCCGATCTGTCGAATACACCAGCCCAAGCTCAGTGGTGATGGTCTCATCCAGCTCGGGATGAGGCTGGTCGGAACACAGTAGTGGATGGCCTGGCGGCGCATCAAACATCGCCAGGATTTGGTCACCCCCTCCTCCACCCCGCAGCAGATAATGTTGATTAGTGGCCAGGTAGAAGGCCACTTTGTATTTAATGAAAACAGAGCACACCGTGCTCTAACTTCGAGGAGGATATCTGAGTTAAGCATCTCGTTAAAATTGACTACGCCTCAGTGAATCAGAGCACTGAAAAAAATTAATAAGAGGACATTAAAATTGTAACAACAGGTATACCATGCCCTAAAATGGAAAGACATATCTCTGATTACTGGGATCATTGTTTAGAGTAGTTAGAATGCAAACAATTGATTGTAAGAATATTTTTATAACACGACACTGTATAGTCAAAGTAAGTTTTATGATTATATAAAGAAAATGTAAGATTAGATTTTTTTTTAAAAAAAAGGGGGAAAAGGTGTAGTGTGGTTCGACGTCATAATCTGATAACAATTCTTTTACTTATTATAATTAATATTATCTCCCAAACACGTGTAATGTAATTTGATACTTTTATAAACGCGATAAGATATCAATGTATTGGCATTTACAAAATAGTATATAAACCTGTATTTTTCCCAATAAATCGATCAGTAGATATAGAACCGACATCCGTTGCGTTATTTACTTAGCCCTACGCCGATCATCTCATCTTAACAGTGATTCCATGTAAACTAAGGAATGCAGATTTACATATCTTTCTTTTTTCCGTACCAATGTCTAGGAAACCGTTTTTGGTTTCGCCTTAGACGGATCATCAGTTCGTTTTGAGGTGTCCTTGGGTATAAATAATTCTATCATGCTTTGAAGATAAACGTCTTGTTAGTAATTGTCTCGTAATTTCGATTCTGATTAATGCGTCTCCGGCTGCATTTCCTTGCCTTTCAAATATTCAGGTGTCAATCGAATGAAATTAATTATCTCATGGCATTTGTCCTAGACTGGACCTCATTAGCAATCGCAGACCTGACACTATCTTCTCCGATATCATGAATGCTTTGACGGAGGAACATATCGTACTCAAATTTTGGTCTATACTGGTCGCGGCGTTTGACGAACATCTCCGATGTCTCGAAGATTGATACCAAGTCAGCACCATATGGACAAAAGTTCATTGGTGGTGTCTCTTCTGTCGCTGGTCTCATAGCGCTGCAGCAGTCGTAGAGTGAGTAAGCCGTGTCATGACGGCTGCTAGCCACTGTAGCTGATGTACTCTGTTTGCTACTAGTTGTGGGAACGGAACAGCAATCACTCATCGCGCTATCAGGCACGGAAACTATGATCGCTCATCGTTCGCGTCCTCTTAACGACTGTGATCTTGTAGTCACGTGACTAGAGGCGCTAGAACCACCACGGTAGTTACCGCCGGATCTGTGTGGGCATCTGCCCCTATTATTTGTAGTAGCCTTACGGCCCCTACTGGAACTAGCTACCATCGTCACTGTTGTGGTATTAAAACTAAATGGTAAATTAATAAAAGCAATTAAATTATCAAAAAAAATCATATCATATTTGTTAAGAGTTATCTTATTTTAACTTAGTATTATCTTAGGATCCTTACTGTCAATACGAAACAATCTATAAAAGAGATGCCAACACAAAGATTGACTCCTTCTAAAGCAGTACGAAGCACTGGAAGATTTTTCTAACTTGCCGCATCTTCCAATCAACTCGAAATTTTTTTCCGAAATAACGTTGAGTTCTTACACATCTTCAAATTCTGTGTCCAAAACCGTCTCTGAAGGGCATTCTTCTAATAAATCTTTAAGTTGTTTTCTTAATTTGGTTTACCGTTGCAGCAGGTGTGTCTGATCTGATACTTACTTTATAAACTAACTCATCCTTTAAGAGTTAATTACTTTACTAGTCAAACAAGACGGCTATCATTCATCAAACTAGGGAGCCACTGTTACATAATAAAAATTATAAAAAAAATTAAAAGTGAGATGATGTGAATGCTAAGGTTCTGAATAAATAAAAGATTGTTTTGCCAAATGTAAGTTTTATTTCTGTTAATTAATTTGTTAATTAAATTATGCAAGTATTCTAGGATTTATATTTTAAAATTACAATTATAAAGTGCCGGCTAGCTTCTACAATCTCAGGGAGTTGGGCGAGTTGGGAACTGACGTTTGTTTTCCTCGGTTAAATAACTAATTATGTTGGGCGCCGTAAATTAAGAAATGAGTACTTGACATGTCCGGGCAAGTCCGCGGACATAATTCAGTGTGGAGTGGAGGTACGGTCCAATCCAATCCCCGGGTAGTCACCCGGCTGCACGACCTCTCTAACGCCTAGGCATCACGATGGGGGAAATTTAGGGCTGCATGAGGTCCGTCTCTAACTGCCAACCCCACGGATGTCTCCTCAAACGGACATCAATGAATGGGCCAAAAAGCCATTGGTAGGGCTCACAAGTGCTTCTCCTCTGTTGCCGAGACCAACCAGTCGGCCGGAGAGTCAAATCGGAAAAGCATACCCTCACAGTTCAGTTCCTCCCCCAATAGACTACCTTCGTCTAATTAACTTTCTTCTAAATATTTATACAAAATAATTGTTTATAATTAAGGTATAGAATACCGGATCATTTTTTAATACCGGTATTGAAATTTCAGGGTAGCCCAAGGGGAAGCCCAAGAAAGTGAAAGAAAATAAACAGTACAGTTATGAAAAACAGTTTATATGTATACATTGCTAAACAACTTTTCGATGCAAGGTAGCTTTATGTCCAATTAATTTTAACGTTTCGTTTTTTTTGCGTATGTTTTTAACCGTAAGTTAAAATATTTGGATGTTATACATTTAATGAATTCTGTTTCATGCCTATTTCGTGATTTATCCAGGTATGACGTTAAGGCAACCTTTTTTCATTTTTTCATCCATATGAAATCTGAAACAGTCATTAATTAAAGTAAGTGAAGTTGAAAAGTATATTCCTCTTTAACCCCTGTACAATTTAAAAAAATCAGGGAAGCCAGTGAAAACACACTTCTGGGAGATGTTCCTAGCGGCCCAAAGTTCCTGTAATCTAGAGATGAAGACACTAACACACGATTACTTACTATTTAGAGAGCACAAATTAAGCGACTTCTCCGGTTTGTGAATGATCGTCTTCGTGGCATGACGCGGACGTGAAGTAGTAAGCTCCTCTTCCGAAGATTCAGACTCGAAAGATCCGAGATGCGCAGCTGCGTTGGCTACCA
The DNA here is from genome assembly GCA_014851415.1 of Cnaphalocrocis medinalis. Taxonomy (NCBI): domain Eukaryota; kingdom Metazoa; phylum Arthropoda; class Insecta; order Lepidoptera; family Crambidae; genus Cnaphalocrocis; species Cnaphalocrocis medinalis. The sequence continues at coordinate 9,107,375 of CM026292.1, forward strand.
GCCCCCCGGATCGCGTTGCCTTGTTCCTTATGCGGTTGGTGATACTGTCCATGGAAGTTCAAATCAGGGTTCTGTAGCGCCAGCGCATTGTTATGTGTAACCCGGCGAATGTCTTTTTAAAAAAAACACCAAATGTTCCCTAAACTGAATTTATTGGTCCTTACACTTCGGCTATACGTCACTTTTCTAATTTAATCAAATAAATAAATTAATGATAATTATGGGAATACGCGGGACGCGGATATTTGAGCAACTGCTCGGAGGTTGGAGGGCAACTGGCCGAGTGCATAACAAAAAAGAGTTTTATTAGAAATATAAATGTCGACCTAAGCACTTTGTATGAACTAATATTGGATATAACAGCACGTTTCTCCAAATGATCAAGGAAGATGTCGATCATGGGTTCCTGGATTTGCTTCCCTTTATCTAATTTACAGTTGCTTCCCTTTATGTAATTTACGGTAATTGTATATAATTTACGGTACAATACACAAAATTATAGCATCCTAAAATTGCTGGAGTAGAATAAAATATTGAAACAATTTCTGCTGCTAAAGCTCTCAATTCTTCTAATTTCGGATACCCATTATTTCCGCTCACATTGCTGATCAAAAGAGATTGCAGCATAATTATGCCGAAAAACCTCCACATTTGCGGCAGTTTAGTTTACAGCACTGGAACGGTTTTCTTGTACAGTCGCCGTCAGATATATCGTAGCAGACAAGATGACCAAATATATCTGAACAAATTAAAATGTCAATAAGTTCTGAACGCTACAAGTAACCATTAATATCTGAACATTCAGTACTGCATAAATATCTGAGCAGGTGCCAGTCATTAACTTCTGAACATACAACTAACCAATAATATCTGAACACTCAGTACTGCATTAATATCTGAGCAGATGTCAGTCATATATCAGAATAAACAAAGTACGTAAAGAAAAGAAACAAAGTGTCATTACATATTTGAATCTGAAAATTATTTTTAAAAGTTTGTGGCCAGGATGTAGGCATTAACAATAATTGGAAACTAAGGAGTTTCATCAAAAAAACCAAGATATTTATTACCAACGAGCGGTCACGAAGTGAACATGTTAAAGATAATTGTATTCGTTTATATGATGAGATTGATGATTCATTCATTCATTCAGTTGATTCAGAGACACTTTTTACTTTTCGAATAACTGCTGTAACAAAAAAGTTGATGTCGTAAAAATGGCCGACATTTTGTTTTTTTTCTTTAAATATCAAAAACCTATTATTTTTTGATATGATTAATTAAAAAACTCTCAGGGTTGTCGAAACTTTTTCCGCAAAAATAATCCCCAACACACCAAAAAACAGCCCTTATCAGTGAGTCAGTCATTGGTAATCGAGCTTTATATAAGTATTATGTTGAGCGACGAACGCGACGTTGCCAAATTGCCAAATTTAATTTCTAAAACGATAGGCAACCTCGCATTGGTATTGACGTGCGTGAAGGATGACAGTTCAGATATTATTGGTTATTGTATGTTCAGAAGTAAATGACAGCATCTGCTCAGATATTAATGCAGTACTGAATGTTCAGATATTATTGGTTAGTTGTATGTTCAGAACTTATTGACATTTTAATTTGTTCAGATATATTTGGTCACCTTGTCTGCTACGATATATCTGATGGCGACTGTACTGTACGTACCTCAAGGTTTCGCAGTTGTACTACTTTGCAGGGATGCGGAGGAAACTCATAGATTATGTTAAACCTGTATACACTGCCAGCGCTACAAGGCGACTAACGTTAAACCGCCTGGGCTGTTGCAAACACCTGTGTCGAACCAGCGAAATGAAGTCCTCGCCATAGCCCTATTTGGTCCTCTTCCCGAGGGGGAGAAGGGTGAGCGATGGGTGCTACTCGTGGAAGATACCGCGATCAGGAACTCTCAAGTTTTGCATCTCGTTGCTGACTAATTGAGATGGGTTCCCTGTTGATAAGAACTTCAGGGGACCGCTCACCATTTTTGGCACGTATTTGCCGTTGCCGTTTACAAGGAGCGATAGTTACAAACTGAAAATGAATTTACTTACACAAGAGAATTTTCTTAACAGGTCGTAACATAATTTTATGCACGTTATGACATGATTTTTACTTTTCAAACGTGTCAAAATATTGTTTCATAAATAAATATTAGAGGTTTATTTGAAGATTCTTGGACTTATGCAATATTTATGGGGTGCTCAATACTTTTGGCCAAGGTTGTCATTACTTTCATCACCATTGTCTGTGGAATCCCCCGTATACTGATTATAGATGAATGTATTAATATGTACGTTTCTGTCCCAATCGGCGAAAATCATATGGGTTGGTTTGGCTGGCCTATTTCGAGCTACCAAACGCAGCAACTCAACCTTTAACATTGACATGTCATCAACAATATTGTTGTCATTCAGTCATTATACGATATCGGCTTTTTTGCTTCTCGAAGTTGGAGGCTTATTAATTTGGACAGAATCATTGCATTATCCATTATAATTGTTGATGGTTCTTTTAGGTTGGCCAATAGGGTACAAAAACATTCCTTAAATTTTGCAAAATTCAACTCTTCATATAGTATCCAACCGTTTCCATCGATTTAATCGCTAAGAGACGTTCAGGGGAGGAGGCGGATGAGCCGGAGCTGCTCGACGAGTCCGTGCTCGACCCCGAGTTTGAGATGGACCATGGGCCGCGTGGATCGCCCCCGAACGGCTCCGATGATCGGGGGGTGACGCTGACGCGGGCACGGGTCCCGGGTCGGCCTCGACCGGCTCCACTTCGAGGGGCTTGGGAGCAGGGGTAGATGCGGCAGCGGAGGAGCCGGGTACTGGTAAATCAGAATCTTGAGGTTCTAGAACAGATCGCTTATTAATACGGTACTCCAAAGTTCCAATTCGTCATCCGTACAATTTGCATGAATACTTGGCGTAATACTATTGCGATAAAGCATCAAAGTTTCCTGGAACCCAATCATTTTTTTTGTTTATATTTCCAGTCGGTCCGTGGACGGCGTATTTTGTGTTTGTTGGTCTTTGTCTTCACTGTTGTGATCAGGGCTCCTTGAAGGCCATGGGCATCAAAACCTGTCCCAACAAACAATGTATTGTACTCCATTTTACCTTCCGCTAACGTCTACTAACTCCCCTGGATCCATACTACTTATCCAGCCCTAGAAAATTATGCTTATTCTGCCACTTGCACGATTTGGGACAACATTTAATTCCCTCTATCTTTCGTTGTTGTTGTGCCATAATATTTTTCTCCCTTTTTGGTCGCTTCTCTCTTTTGGTCGTCTAAAACTTTTCTCGTCAGTAAATATTACTATGTTGTTTTACCAGTCAAAATCATAAAGTTGTAAGCAAAATGCACCAGCCCTTGTCCTTTTTAGGGGCTAGGTGCAGCGAAGACGACCACGGTGATTCGGAGGGGCGGTTCCGCTCGCCAACATTTTGTGGAACTCCGTCTTCGCGATCTTTAATTTCATCAACAATATTGTTGGACAAAATAATTTGTCCGGGGCTAACCTGCGAGGAGATCAGGACACAGGAGGGCCTGGTGTGGTGCGAATGTTATGTACCGTATTGTGTTTGGGTGTGCGCGGTGAGCCTGAGGGTTTAGTTATCTCGGGAAATTCAGATAGTAAACTATGATAATATTTCGAAACACCAGTCACAACCTTAACACTCGGAATTAAATAATTATTATTTACAATACTGGCTACAGTGGCCAATTTTGTCACACCATCAATTATTTTCTTATTACGTATATCTACAAGCAAATTATAAAACGAACAAAAAATGATAACCAATGATAGCTTTGGTTACGTCTGCAATTACAAATTTCCACTTAAATGCTCTACACACCCTGATACGCTCGCGGCAGAAGCAGTCGTAACAGACTATGCGATTCCGTCACATATTCTATATATATTATATTATATATTATATTAGGAGAAGCTAAATTTTCAGAAGAAAAGTTGGGGAAAAACGCTGATAGCTTCCCGGTGCTCTTGAAATCAATCATGCCATCGACCATCTTTAGTTGTAGCTTATGGATATATGGATCCAATTAAGCTATATCATCGCGCAGATTATCAATGCCGTAATTTGGCGGTATTATCTCATCGGCATTAATCAGTAAATAATTCTGCCATATAGATCCGTTCGATTCCAACAGAAATATCTGAACGTTGGGGCAAGATATTACTAGAAGGATTAGTAAAAGAAAGCAAGGAATCATTATTGACTAAAATATTGATCCCTGAAAATTCCCACTTGCCAAAGTTCCCAAGCTCAAAGCTGAGGTAACATCAATCCTAGTCGCATCAACTATTAACCGAGATAAGCGGCTGGAAAAGATACAAAATCAATTAGGCATCTGGATCGCAGGAATATCAAACTTAACATTAACATTAATTAATAAAGATATTGATAAGATGGAGATGATTAATACATTAAACGAAAAAAATTCGGAAAACGCCTGGCGCGCCACACCCAAAACAGGTGACTGCGGTTTTTTCTTCGCTCGTAACTGTTGCCGTCGATTTTTTGGTAGGGGTTATGTTTTTGTACTGAGCAATCCGTTTGCGGCATTCATCGGCTAAGTGTCCCTTCCTGCCGCAAAATATAAAGCGTCTTATTTCTTCAAACCATAGGATGTTATGTTTAGCCGTAATGGGAGGCTTATTTACGTTTGAATCTGGACTTTCTACCGCTTCCAGATAGCGAGCACACTCAGAAAAAAAAGTCAACAAAGCCACAATAAAAGCGTTGTTAAAAAATCTTGATAGGAGCAACAAAATACTTGCTACCATCACAGAGAGAACATAGTGTTAATTTGCAACGTTTTTATTGTTCCGTGTTTGTTTAGCTAGGAACAACAAAGTCTAAATTTATCTATTGATTAAGCGTCTAAGTAGTATTAGTAGTTTTGGAGTCATTACGCAGTTTTTTTGCACCTTTATACTTGTTGTAATACACAATCAATCTTGCGACAACTTGTTGATGACTAATTGTATTGATAGATGCTTTAGCCCATATGTTTTCGATATCGGTAGCAATCATTTCACAAATATCTTTGACTGAAGGATCTTTTCCAGTATTCAACTCGAGTAGATTGTTTCTGTGCCATAAGTAATTTTTAATTACATCACTATACGTCGGTAACATATTACCACTTAATTTTTGAGGATCGCCAAACCTTAAATCTTTCCGAGTTTTCGGCATTTTGTAATACTTCACTTTCAACTTCCACTTCTTCACCACAAGCAATTTATTGTATTTACTTCAAATAAAACCGATTTATATACGAGATGACACTTCGATAAAATTAAAAATACCGCATATATAAAGTTAAATCATGAATCGACTTCGAACAGTGGGTGCCACTTCTGCGTAAAAATTGAAGTTTTTTGTAAACTACCTTCTAGATGCGTCACCTGACGATTAAGGCCCTCCGCACATGGAGCTACTCAAATATGACGGAATTAATCAGTAATTAGAATTACAAACTAGTTATAAACTGTATTTCGCACACGACGCTACTCACATTGCAAGGTTTCAGTCAATCCTGTTATTTCTACTACCAAATAAACACGTGCGAAAAACCTAGAAAGGGGAAATATTGGAAGCAATAAAAATGTCGAGTGGATCGAGCGAAGATGACGATGTCATTACACTATATTATCATCATTAAATACTTTTCCAACTTCACTCCAAGCTCTTTCTGTTACATCCTTTCGTGAGTAATCTGTCAGTTTATAATTTTATAAACATGGATACTCTTCCACTTTCTGCACAAATTTAATATTAGGCTTGATCATTCATTTTTCACATCAAAACACAGTAAACTCGAGTAACCTAGTAGCTTGGCGACCGGCACGACGCGTCGCGCGCGAACAGTTGCCAACGCGTTACTAACTGGTTAGTGACTAGTCGCGTCGTGTGCGAACCTGTATGGCAATGTATGGGTGGTGACGCTCATAAAACTCGTTAGTAATTTGAGTTTGTGATTAGTTCCTTTTGAGTAGCTCCATGTGCGGAGGGCCTAAGTCCTAAATGTCTGATTTTTGGTATGAACAGAGGTTTTACTTAGGATCATCGATTAATGATACAGGAAATTTAAATAAAAGAAAAAAAAATGTTTGCCCAGTTTCACTCCACCCTAGTATACATACCTCTTGTAAAGAATCTAAAGATGCACCAGGTTCAGCTGACGAGACTGAAGATAGCTGTTCTTGTTCGCCCTCGGGTAATATGGTAATCAGTAAGCCTTAAAATTATATTTTCATTCAAAATAATATGAAAAAAGTACGAAGTGGGTCTGGTACAAAAATAACATTTGACCACCTCAAACATTTTATCATAAATATAGTTTTTCTAAAATTCTTCTGTTTCTAAACCAAACAGTTTATTATAGTGTTGCCAGTAGTGGTGATTTTTTTTATTTTCTTCAAATCAATGATCTGCAATGCAGAATATAGCTTTCTTTGTATTTGTTGCTCGCATTTAAATATTCTGTGTCTGGGCTTTAAATTTTAAAGTTATATTATTGTTTTCATCAATGTAATTTTTTAGTGTCTGTTCATTATACGGGCACTTTATTTCCACAGTGAAGTTTTTACTTTCACATATTCCTTTAGGTGATGCACCCACAAATGGTATTATTAGGTTAAAGCCGCATGGATTTATTTCTAAATTTAGTGTTTGTTTTAACTCTCTTCTCTCTTTCCTCTCTTAATGGCTTTGGTCACAAGTACTTTGTATCTACCGAGAATTGATTTGACAAGTACGGTTACCTATCTTAAATTCGATTTTTTTAAGTACGAATTTCATTATAGCGAAAACGTTTCGCCACATTTTTGTTTTCCACATTTTCATTTGACCGAAAAAACGATTGCCATATAGCTGATATTCCGATTATCAAATGACATATTTTTTTAATCTATACGTTTTAAAATATCACTCAACCTTTGATAGATAAACATATTTTAGACAAATTAGTTTCCAGAAAATCGTTTTCTATGTTATTAAAAGACAAATAAGTTTATATAACAATTACATATCATAAGTATCTATATTTTTAATATAATCTTCAATAATTATTCTGACAAGTTATGTGGCTCAGGTGAATCATGCATGCTGCATTCAAGCATGCATGCAGAATTCAAGCAGGCATGCAGCATGCAGAATTCAAGCAGGCATGCAGCATGCATGCAACCGGGCATGCATGCAGGCATGCAACCAGGCATGCATGCAGGCATGCAACCAGGCATGCATGCATGCAGGCATGCAACTGGGCATGCATGCAGCATGCATTTTTTCTGTCACGGCTCCGGCGCTGCAAGGCTTGGGCGGACCCACGCGAGCTTATCGTCGCAGATGATTCTCGCTCGTCACCGCAGCCTCGGCTTATTGGCCGGCTTCGCCGGCCAGCCTCAGCCGCGGTGGCGAGCAAAAACCACCTGCTCCTCAGCTCGCGGGCCACCTCGCCCTTCCGCGCCTACGCGGGTTTGAATTACACTCTAGGGGTAGGGCAGACAAGACTACGTGGAGTCGGTTTTGCAGCGATTCGCTTCTGTCAATACATTTTGTAGCGCAAAATTAAACACTAAATAAACCTATTTCTCGTTTGCAATAAGAGGAGCAAGGTTACTTCGACCTTTAATATGTCTAGAATAAAAAAATATAGTAAGTAATACATCTGTAAAATGAAAAAAGAGCTTTTGAAAATCGGCTATTAGTTTTTCTGGAAAATGAAACATATATAAAATAAATTTATTGCATACAATGTTTTGTCAAAAAATATATCTTCGATTCAAAACTTCGATATACCGTTTTCGAAGTTATGAAATTCGAATAATGAAGTTTCGAAAGTAAGATAGGTTACCGACAAGTACCCCATCTGTTTTACATTTAGATGCTTCATAAACCTTAGATGCTGAAACTCTGCCCTGTTTGTTTGAATGCCATAACACATTTTCAGCTTGTCCACGAGTTCCTTTCCTCCTCAATTTTTTTACTATTTCTGCAGTTAGTTTCAAAGAAGCGTACTCTTTAATTTTTAAAAGTACGGTTATTTTTTTTCAGGGCATACTGACATGAACGACAGCATTAATTGAAAAATCGTGAATTCGTCTAGCCCTAACTATAAGGGAATTTGTTATCTTTCTCTTATTGCATTCCACTAAAAATGCAGACAATCGCAATGACGCTGGTAGTGTTTGTGCTAATTGCTTCCTGTTCAGCGATTTTTATTCCATGTTTTGGACTCTGTGTGTGTCTGCATTTAAACAGTCAACACTGTATAATTTTTTTCCGATTAAGGAGGCTGTCAATACGGCTTTAGGTGGAATTTTATCTGAAAAGATAAGACACTCGTTCTTAGATATCAAGTAATTTTAGACCAAATTGAGTAAGAAAACATTTATTGACCACAACATAATTTACACAGACAAAAAGACAAAATAAAGAAAATAAAGAAGTTGCGGCCAAAAAGGGCAAGGAAGTTGGTGACCAATATGATATAACCAAGCGTTATTGTGCAAGGTTGGCGTTTTGGAGGGGGGTTCCTTATCCTGCTCCCAGGCCTACTTATGCAACTTCCTTCCCGCTGGGGAGACTGGGGGGTTTCCTCTCCAGCGGTAAGCAAGCTGGGAGGAACAAATAAGGAGTACTTGATGTTATCGTACTTACCTCCAAAAACTAAAAGGGGTGCTCGGCTTGCAGAAATTTATAATAAGGGAACCTTGCCTCTGACCTGAATTCATAGCATCCCATCTTTAGGATAATAGTAAAGTCAGAAGACTAATGAAGTTGGAAGAAGGAGAAGAACTAATCAATAGGTTCTATTTAAATTGTTACATAATAAAAATTATATAAAAAAATAAAAAGAGATGACCTAAATGTGAACAGGGGTTCTGAGTGAACATAAAATGTTTTGTCAAGGATTATGTTTTATTACTATTCAATTATTAAAGTATCTTTAGGCTTAGATTTTAAAATTTAAAATTACAAGGTGCCGGCTATTCTAATATATCACGGAATTTGAACTATTTTTCAAAATTGCTTCTGCCTTTGTTCTCGCACAGGTTACTTCTTTTGCAGTATTTGAATCTGGATAAAGGCACTTTTGAAGTGGTACTGTACAGTCTAATGAATTAAATGACTGATTGTGTTTCACCGTATGAAATACTAAAGTAGCCTCAGCCGCTTGCACCTCTGTTTTTGGCCCCGATCTAGCTGTTACAAAGTTGTCTATTTTTGATGAACTTGCAGCGGTCCTAATACTTTTACGGTGTTTTTCTGTGTTTAAATGCTTTTCGAGATCATATTTTCCTTTACTAGCTATTGATATTAACTGGTCGCAAAGCCCACATTTCACCTTCTGACGGTTCTGCTGTTGGCTTAAACATTTTGTATTTTATTTTTAATTCTTCTGAAAAAATACATTTCCTCTTTGGCATTTTGAGATCTGAAATTAATAACATGAATGTTTTATTTGTTTATCATCGCATTACGCAGTTGCACCCTAAATCAAACATTGCACAGTCTTTTAAAATCCCTTGGAAGCGAACATTTTTTGATGAATAGATAACATGAGTTATCAAGTAAATCTAAGTAAACTCCTAAAATAACCCATGGTCTATCTTCAATAGTTTTCGATATATATTTTTTTTAATTGGCTTTTTTTTGTGTGTGTTAAAATACGATTTTTTTAAAATCTGTTCTTTTGTGGAAGTTGGAACAAAATTGGCTTTTGTGAGTAATAAAGCACACAATTCCCCTTTTTTTGAGCTATACATTAAATTCTAAAACTAAGCAGATGCGGAGAAAATGTAGAAAACCTGATTTTATGTTTTCATATTTTTTAAATTAAAGTTGAACGTTTTGCGCAGTCACCTATAATTGCTCAAAATAGGGGAATTGTGTGCTTTATTACTTACACAAGCCAATTTTGTTCCAACTACCACAAAAGAACAGATTTTTAAAAAATCGTATTTTAACACACAAAAAAAACAATTTTAAATTTTTTTTTCTCGAAAACTATTGAAGATAGACCATAGGTTTTTTTTAGGAATTTACTTAGATTTACTTGATAAATCATGTTATCTATTCATCAAAAAATGTCCGCTTCCAAGGGATTTTAAAAGACTGTGATTGGTTAAAACTACGAAAAGAACACAATAAAAAACTTGTAAGAGCTCTTACAGTAACATCATTTAACTACATTACAGTACAGTACAAACAATACTTACCAAATTTACTGTTGCTATATAATAGAAAAACTGACGACGACGCAACGTGCGCGTTCGCACCACGTACCGTGCGTGCCTACTACGCGTGTACTGTCATTCAGGGAATGAATACTACTGACAGGCCACAACACCGCGCGCGCGAGCGCAATGTAGCGGTGGGGGGCGGCACTGCGCGAACGAACGACCGACGACTGTCTACTCGTGTCTTTGCTTCGCTCCAGCCATGTTCGGTGTTTCGTTTCACTCGTTTGCGATTGTGAAAAGTTTAGGTAAAAAGCCTAACAAAAGCCGGACAGGCCGGACACCGTTTATTTTGGCCGGACTAGCAATCAAAAAGCCTACCTATGTCCGGCTTTATCCGGACGCCTGGCAACGCTAGCTGCAGTAGTATCCAAGTATATTATCCTCTAAGGGATTACTTGTACTTTCAGTTTCGTAGACAATATATACATAATATATTCTTTGGCTGATATGTCTTGATTTAATTCGGCCTCTTAAAAGTTGAGGTCTCGATCCACCTAATTGATCAAACTGAAGAAGTTCTGGGCATACTTCAACTTCGTAAACACCGTTATAGCTCTTATATGTTCACCGTAGTAAGACCGGGCCTATTTGACTTGATCATCCGAGCAGGCAAGAGACCAAGCATTCCTGGCTTCCGCCAAGCACGTAACCTCAACATCGCCAAGCGACGGGTTTAAAATGGAAGAATAGAGGTTGTACGTGCTATAGGCGGAAGACAGGAAATCAGGAAGAGCAACACTGGAAATTTTTCTTGTGCCCAAACCGCCGAACCGGATGGGTAGGGAGCCTAAAGCCCATGAACGGGCATCAAGCGGGCAATTTAGAATTTCGCACAGTGTATTTTTCAGAAGGTCATCCAAGGAGGTGAGAATGTTTTGAAATTTCCAGAACGGGGAACAACGTAAAAAGTAGGTGAATTTAGGTACAAAGGTGCAAGATCGAATAATTGTAAGGGCCATGTGCGAATTAATTTTGAGGAGCCTGTCGGACGACTTTTGAAATTTGGAGACTTTATCTGAAATGAAATTTGGGATAGAATCCTCGAAAATGGGGGCACCTAGGAGGTGGAGAGACTCTTTGCTGAGAATTGTAATATTCGGGGCTATTTCAGAGAATTTGGAAATAAGAATTTGTTTATCACTTAAGGTGTCCGATTGTAACCTGTGTGCCTAGGATATTATGAGGCTGTATGTGAAGCTAGCTCCGTGGGTTCTGAGGCGCTCACAGGAACCTAAACAAAAAGCTGAGAGAGGGCGCCACTTGCTTTAACTATCTAAGCAAGAAAGAAATTTACTAACTAAAGGGAGTCAAATAAAAAGATTGTATATATGAGGGCTGAATGTGTATTTCAAATAATTTGTTGTAAATATTTCTACATGCAATTAAAATAGTTAAATTTTGTTTCTGGCTAAGTCGCTTAGCTCTAAAAATCTAACTAGACTTAAACAAGTAGACTTAGTCTAAGTTACACATATAGTAAACAATCCTATGTTTAAGGAGCAGGAATAATCATCATATTGCGAGGAAAACCTCGAACAATACTTCAGAGACGGCCTATCTCTTTCTACTCCGGAGTAAGAAAAATTAAATTAAAAAATGTACCTTACATAAGCATTACAGTACTTAATGCTAAATGCAGTTACTGGCAGTCCCACGACGACCACGGAGACCCCTCCAAGTGTCAGCCACGCATGGTTTGCAACGGCAGACAGGTTATATTTCCCGGAGTGTTCCTTAAAGGGCCCGACCAGTATCCATGCATAAAGGGGGCTTTATATGCCTGAAATGTGCACACAAAGGAAGCATTAGCACAGCTAGCAAACACAAGATGGTGCAGCTGTGGGAAGAAAGTGTTACATAACACTACACGTGGTGCGATGCGACAAACCAAAATCTTCAGCGCACAGTGATTGATGCACAGTCTTAAAACGCAGTAAAGGCAATGAAGAAAAGGAAAATAGGAAATGATTTAAGCATGCTTACCCATGAAGAAGATTATGAATGTAACATTCAGCCCATCAGTATTTTTTTTGTTTGAAAATATATGTTTTCACATTACGATCAAAGCCTAAAACAATAGAGATTCGTTTAGCACACGCGAAAATCACTAAGAGAACACGAAGATTTGAGTTACGTAACAACCCAAGCCAACTTACCAATTTACGGCGTCACAAAAAAAGAAAACAAAACAGGAATTTAGAATTAGGACTAGGACATCCTGATGTCCTCTCGCCACCTCGAGAGGAGGCATCCCCAATCGAACAACATTTTCTTTAAATTCCAAAATCCACTCCTACGTCCCTTGCGAAATTGAAAAATGGCTGTCAGATCGTAAGAAACCAAAAGGACATCCTTTTTTTTTTTAAAGTCAAAGACAAATATGAACGTACAGCTCAACAATATGTCAAAACGTATTACAAATTATTTATTGAGTTCAATAAATAATTGAAATCTCAATTAGAAGAAGAACAATATCTAATTATGAAAAATAAAATATTTATTTTGAGGATAAACAGTTTAAGACTGAAAAATAGATTAAAATATTGAATGACAGAAAAGCGCTGAGAATCCGGGAAAGAAGTTGCAACAACTGACGCTAGATGGCGTTAGTGGTATAAAAAGTGGGAAGATTAATGTTAAATTTTAATAATTTTTATGAGAGTAAACAAAATAGGTAACGACGTGTTACACGATATGTAGAGCTCGCATTTGGAAAAATTTAGATCAAGACCAATAGAGGAAAACTTGAGAATGATGTCATTGCGCCTTTCACGTCCCGGCTGCCAAATGACGCAAAACCGTCAAATCCCGGAAAGGTTTCCGACTTCAAAATTGTATGACCCACTCGTAGGTCGCCGGGCGTTTATGTACAATTTTTTTCAACATACAGCATGATCATATTTCGCTTGGGACAAATAAAAGGTTCATGTACTTTTTTTTTCTTAATACTGTTGGTTGTTAGCATTATATAAAAAAAGTTACAAAATAAATAAAGGAGGGGGTAATAAGGGATTAATAAAAATTAAAAATCTTTATTGACTACTACTATGTGTCGACCAGTCACTTACAGACGCGTAGAACAGTTTAAAGGTAGGTTACATTGATAAGAAAATTGACAATTTGCCATTTAACAAAAAATATTGACGTGCAAGGTATTTCTTATAAATCTACTTGCAGAATAAATGAATCTTATTTTTACAACATGTCACTAGTCTGAGCTGACTGTCCAGGATCCAAGTCGTAAGGTCAATGAACGACTCTGCGACTTAGATCCCGAACAGTGTGATACTCACTAAAGCACCGGCCAATGCACAGGGGAACATTGCATTTGGTGCACATGGTGTTGATCTGTGACCGGACCCCAACAGCTGCGCATCGGGCGCAACGACGCCTCGAATAGGTTAATCGACCGGGCACCATTTCAGTGTATCCTGGTAAATGGTCAATGCGGTCCAGTCGATTTTCCAAAGGTTGCGTCGGCGCCGATCTTGGTTCATGCGCTAGCGACCGCGGAAATCTTGCGAGCAATCATTCAGCCAACCTGGTGGCTTATAACGAAGACGTCCCGTAACGAATGAGAATATACCTGTCACATTCAAACAAAAGCGCGCACAGCGTGTGTGAAAGAGAGGGGAGCTCCGATTCGGTCGTAACGCTGACTTCAAATTAGACCCTCTGAACCGGAATTCCCTGTGAGTCAGGATGCGGTTCATGGGATTTTTGAGGTATATTAATGTAAGCATTTATAATACTGGTATTTACCAGTCTTCTGAATACCTTTATATACCACTTTGTGCCTCGTTTTCTTTCTAACAAATACATGGACAGCTTCTGATCTTTCGATTCTACGCCGCCCATGTATTTGTTATACTGGTATATAGAGATCGGCTTATCGACTTCCTGTCCAGCACGTCTGCCGCCCACCATTTGGTCATCATGGTAAGTTGAAATTGTGGTGACGAGTTTCACGTCTTTCCACGCAGTGATGCTCAAGTCACCACAATGACAACTTACATGCTGGCCGCGAAGCATCCCTTCATTTAAATTTTTAATAAGATCAGGGACATGGCGTCTCCTTCTATTCAACTAGGGATGATCGATATTCGAAAAACATCGATGTTGACATCGATGTCATAATCGAAAGCCCGACATTGATATTTATCGAAAACTGAACATCGATTTTGGATATCATCGATGATTTATGCAATAATAACTGACAAAAAAATAAAACACAGTGTAAAAGTTCGGAATTTATTAAGAAAGAGATCAAATGATTACATATTCCAATATTTTTTATCAATTGACTGCAGGAAGAGTAATTTTGATAAAGAAGAACCTTTTAATCTATTTCTTTGTTGATAAAGAGTAGAGCCAGCTTTCGAAAACAGTCTTTCGGATGGCGTTGATGTCGCCCTGAATGAATGAATACGCGTTCAAAGTTCAAAAAAAAGATTTGTGTTGTGGATGCGTTCATAAAAGACATATTTTGTTTCGTAACTTCGTAAGTTGCGTTGGTCGCGTCGTGCGTGAGGCCGTGAGTTAACATCGATGACAGATGCCGTTAACATCGATGTTACGATATTTTTCGTATAGCAATATCGATGTTAAAACAGCGATGTTTTTGCTTTCAACATCGATGATCATCGAACATCGATGTTCATCGAGCATCCCTATATTCAACGTGCCAATAATGTCCGTCTTACGGGTTTTCAAGTACCTGGTAAGGGGTAACTGGTTATACCAGTTATCCATTACCAGGCAGTGTCCAGCATCGAGGAATCCTTCCATGAGTTTAAGAACTACCTTCTCAGTAGCGCTCGTAAACCCATGGATCCTCATGCAACGCAGAGTTCTTGCCTGCATAGATAATGCATCTGAGCAAGTAACCTGTCGTTGCTTCGCATACTTCGTGTTAGCGCTACGAGTTTTGAGTTTTCAAAATAAATGTGCCGGGTGGCGGGGAATAAACGCGTGATAGAAATTAGGTTATATACATAGTATTTCAACTTGCAATACGACTGTTTACCATATAATGGAAGAGGCGTAGATGTGGACAAGTTCGCGTTCCTGTTCTAATTCAAATCGACTTACCAGGATTCTGCAAGTAACGTAGTTAGGCGATCGTCTCCTGAGAAGAACAGACGCCGGCCGGCGCACTATGTACTTAGGTTTTAGATGTAAAATAGTTCCTTGACGGCGCCGTCTGACGTACACAACACTTAGTCCAGGTATTTCATGCACCTTTAACAGTCTAGACACAAGTTACACAACGATTTTATGTACATTTTGGGAATTTTGCACAAAACACGCTTCAGCGGTTGCCCACGTAAAAAAAGAGAGTATCACCACAGATAAAAAACATAGTTTTAATATAGACTTCACTGCGGGGCGCGCAAATTCAAATTTGGAATCTTGGCGCATTCCTTAGGTCGATTTAAAAAAGATGAGGAGTTTTGAACAGGCCCAAACACTTCGAAAGTTTTTATTCCGAAGCGGGCCGCCTTAGTCCTGATGCATTGCACCCAGTTAAGGCGACCCTTCCATAGAAGCAACGACTCGTCCAAGCTCAGATGCCTATCTGGAGTGTACAATGATGAAATCAAGACAAAAAACATACAAAATGTACTAACTTGACAGACATTCAGTAGTCAAAGTTTAATAAAGGTAAATTATATTTTAAGAACATCAGTTTTGCTACCTTCTCACTCATAAGTCGATTAGTCACGCACGCACGACCTGCGTACATTCGCATTCGCATAACATTCGCATTGATTCAAGCGAATGCGAATGTTAAAAACGATGCGAACCATTACAATTCCTACAATTTTATATTTCACTGCTATTCTAATGTTTAGATAGTTCAAATAAATATAACATGTTGATGATTACCTACCTGGTAATTCCGTGCAATAATCATCGTTAATTTGCGGGGTATCGTTTTCGCGGGAATCGGCGGAACATGTTACATGTGGGAATGATCACTATCACTTTCCGACGACGAACGCCGTCTTTTCTTCAGCTTATTTTCCAGCTTATTTAATTTTCGTATAATCTCTTGTAAGTAAGTAAGTTTATATTGTTTGCGTACTGATTGGTAAGCAATTGCTCCAAATTGAACGCAAAAACTCCTCCAAAACTCCTGGGAGGTTGCGTAGAGATGGCGAAGATACTGGGAGGGTTTCCTGTCGCCGAGCTCCTCGTAGGTCAATAGTTGTTTAACCTTTTTCTCCCGTGACGCGGTTAGCCTTTTTATGAGTTCCGTCTTGAGTTTTTCATATTTGTCGTTCCTGGGAAGGTCTGTGATTGGTAATGCGGTTATGCAGATAAATAAGTGTACTGTATATGCGGGAATTTTTGCGGGAGAAAAATACAAGAGAAGGTTTGCGAGAACTGCGAGACTCACCCTGAACTGCTGAGTATCCTGCTTCAGGATAGGTCTCCAAGCGGCGAGCTGGCGGTTATGGCGGGCGGCAATCCAAGGCCGCGTGGTGCACCACAATTGTTCTGTATTGTGGTCGGCCGACCGAAAATAATACTACACAGCGTGGTAGTAGCACTAATGACACCTTTTCACTGTTATTTATTGAGAACACACCGTTCAAACATTATTTTATGAATTTTATTAGCGGAGACGCGGCGTCATTCTTTAGCGGAGGATTTGAACTCGTCGCCCAATCACATGCGATCCTCGGCGTTGGAGTCACGTGATGATTCGTATCTTGCTTCTCTGTTTCGCAGTATAGGGTTGGACGGGGATAGAAATATGGGAAGGAATAGGGATGTGGACTATTTTTGGGAAAGTGTTTAAAACCATGCATAAGTACCAAATATATCCCAAACCATTAATAAATTTTTTTTAATACAACTAATATCTTTAAAATGTGTTATTTAAAATTCCATGAACAATTTCGCGCGAAAACGTGGATATCTGTCAAGCGCCTGCTTTGACGTCACGCGTTCATATCAATGTCAGAGTTGTATCTAATAGAAAGTGTTACCTAATAAAAATTTATGAAAAAATATAAAAGAAGAGATGATCTACAGGTGAAAGGTTATGAAGTAAATAAAAGATGGTTTTTGAAAAATGGACGTTTTATTACTGATAATTAATTTTGGAATTATGCAAGCATCCTATGATTTCAATTTTAAAATTACCATTATAAAGTGCCGGCTAGCATTTTACAATCTCAGGGAGTTGGGCGAGTTGGGAACTGACGTTTGTTTTCTCGGTTTATGTTGGGCGCCGTAAATTAAGAAAATGGGTACTTGACATGTCCGGGCAAGTCCGCGGACATAATTCAGTGTGGAGTGGAGGTGCGGTCCAATCCCCGGGTAGTCACCCGGCTGCACGACCTCTCTAACGCCTTTGCATACTGCGTTGTGGTGTGAAAATCAAAGACCTCCTGAAAATCAGGAGAAAAGGATTCTTCTTAGAGAACCTATCCTAGAAGGGTGTCTCCGTAGAAGACAGAGGGAAACTACGTCTGCGCGACAGCACGCGTGGTGGTTCCACGTGGCGAGGGGGGGTGAATTATGTGCCAAAATGTGGAAAAATACGTGAAACCAACACGCGTGCAGGCGCCCTAATCACAAGGGACGTCAGATAGAAGCAATCTGAACGGAATACTCACCGATGGGGGAAATTTAGGGCTGCATGAGGTCCGTCTCTAACTGCCAACCCCACGGAGGTCTCTCAAACGGACATCAAAGAATGGGCCAAAAAGCCATTGGTAGGGCTCACAATTGCTTCTCCTCTGTTGCCGAGACCAACCAGTCGGCCGGAGAGTCAAATCAGAAAAAGGAACTAATTTTACAAATGTCCTACCATGACAGCCCCACTGTCTAGTGATGAGGTTGAATTAGAGATGGGACACGCTAAGTCGAAAATCTACGAATCGAATCAATTGAAAAATCAAATCGATAGATTCCTACCAAATAATGATAAATAAAATTCCTATGAATTTTATATGTAACATCGATGATTTCGAAATTTTGTGTTATTAAGATGAATTCTAAATTTTATAAATGTTGTGCGGTGCCGCAGTGTTAAAATACTACTGTTAAAACACCTGAAAAACTATTTATTCACGTTCCACGTACAAAAACGATATTGGGGTACCTAAAAATTGTTATTATTTAATAAATATTATAAGTAGACACGCAAATATTCCAGAAAAATATATTTTATTATGTCTAAAAAAAATTTGATTAGATACAAAATTTTCAGAACTTGCAGATGAGTTTAGCATGTCAGAGTCTTATGCATGCAAGATATTTCTGAAAAACATACCAATAATTTGTAGTGTTATGTGTCCTTTTATTGTAAATTTGGAGAAAAATGCAGTCAAACAGTGTTTACCTATGGCATTCAGACACAAGTACCATAATGTCAGTTGCATCATTGATTGTTTGGAAATTGAAATCCAAAAGCCCTCAAATGCTGTACATCAAGCGTTAACATGGTCGGATTATAAAAAGGCAAATACTTTAAAATACCTAATATCTAGTACACCAGATGGTTTGGTGAACTATATCTCACCCGGATATGTAGGAAGAACGAGTGATGTGTGTGTAGTAGAAACTTTTAACTTCTTGAACACTTTAGAGAAGGGTTCATGTATCCTGGCAGATAGGGGTTTCAAGCATATTGAGCAAATGGTACTCCAAGCAGGTCTCCACTTAGTTCGACCTCCAAGCGTTAGTACTGGATCAAAATTATCAAAGCAAGAAGCTCGCCAGACTAAGCAAAATGCCAGTTTGCGAATACATATTGAGAGGGTGATACGACGCTTGAGAGAATTTGCCATGTTAAAACCTCATGCTTGCATTAATAACTATTTAATTAAGGTACTAGATGAAGTAATTATAATAGCTTGTGCTTTGATTAATTTACAGGACTCTGTCATTAAATAAAGACCTTTTTAATATGATAATATTCATTTTACCTAATAAGTCAGAAATCTAAGTTTTTGTGTTTGTTAGATTAGATTATGATGTCTATAATTTAGTGTATTTGATAAATGTATCAGTAACTATAATTTTAAATATAAGAAAGGCTGTTTGAAAATAAAACAGTTAATGAAAGATATTGTTTTAATTTTTATTTTACACTTTTATTTAACAATGGGTAGACAAACGCTTTCCAAAATGCTGCAAGTTTAGCTAGTAAATTATTAATATAGTCGGAGTGCAAGTGAACACAAATTATATTCACATTTTCATTGATTTTGAAATTACTATCTGCTACACAAAAATAACATTTTTATTTCCCAGACAAATACATTTGTAACTGCACTTGTGCATAATATATTTTTGTAGGTTGTTCTTCCTGGACATAGTTATTGTAATTATTGGCACTTGTTGGGCACTTCATTTCGATGACAAATTCATCACTTATACCATCTAGTGAACCAGCGATCATTAAATACTCATGAGAAATCATTAAACCGCATTTATCTATTTTTACTCCAAGTTTAATCTCAACGATTTTGCGTACATCCTCTTCCAATTTTCGCCCACGGCTCATTGCAGGTGTATCAGGAATTTTGGTACTCATAATTTGGGCAATTAAACTCCCATCAGGCGTCTTGCATTTACTGACAGCATAAGCTTTGGATGCAGTTATACGCCCATATCGCAACTCAAACCATAATTTATTTTGAGATTGATCTCTTGTGAGTTTCTCAATTTTCACTAGGGTATTTCTAGTTATTAAGGAGCTGGCATTTTCCAAAAAAAACTCCGCAAGCCCGCTGCATAGAATGACGCCACACGCACGCTGATGCGGTGGATTTCTTGCGAGTCCAGAGTTGCAAAAAGCTAGTAGCATTTTCCTCGTTTATTGTGTTCGTCGGGGGTCACCAATTTAGCGTAAGAAATGGAGAGGTATGTGACAAATCCCCATGAATCGCGTCGTTATCGACAATGTTATGGCCTTGAGCGTTTGCTTGCTTAGATAGTGTTGCTAGGGCGTCTGTATCGCCTGATCCTACCCACAGCTTGTTGCGTAGGTCTTCCTGCAAGTTACGCATTGTATATCCGCCTTTTCGAGTCCTCAACGTATCAACACGTCCGCGTTGGTGCTTCTTGCGACTATCATTCTACTGTTACCTTCTTGAAGATGGTGAAGTACGTGGATCGCTTTGATCGGTAAAGTTATCCATAGCCATCAGCTTTGATGGGTCTGCAATTAGTAGCCCTGTTAGCGAGCGAGGGTAAATATGTCGAAAATAGCAATAAAACCCAATTTTGTAAATAAAAATATATAATGAACGTATGCACCAATTAACCAATAATTTTAAGTGACAGGAAAAGAACCAACATAAATGTAAACACAGCAAAACTAAAAAAGGAATTATTTTAAAATGAGGTCGGTTTGCCACAGCATGGTTGTCCAGCTCTGCGCCCCTCTACCATGCCATCGTCGTGCATAGTTTTGAGCGCCCTTTATTCCTTTTATCGAATCGAGCGTTCCTTTATTCCTTTTATCGCCTCAGGCGTATTCTTTCGGCGTGGATTGAGGGTGCCCACTACGCCGGTGGCGCAATATTTTAAATACCGGCACAATGCAACAGAGTTATAAAAGTGGTCCATAGATGAAGCCTTTACCAAGATGGTTTTGGATTAAATTCAACACTATCTTGGCAGTGCTGATGGTGAAACCTCTAACTCTAACTAATTTAATCTTAATTTAAGAATAAATAAAAAATTTCAATACGTAGCCGGATTCGCATAGCTCATATGTTTTTATTCCAAAGCGGGCCGTCTTGGTGCGAATGCACTGCAACCAGCTGAGCCGCCCCTTCCGGAGAATTAGCAATTCGTCAATCGCTAAAATCGTAAAAATAAAATCAAAATCGTAAAGATAAAATCGTAAATTCCACACGGGGCATATTTTTGGAATTTTACGTTCGTTGCATTTTTCCAAAATTGCCTCATTGTCTACAAAGTGCAGAAATCTTATAAGAAGTAGATAGCGGATTTTCGGCAACACTTCTCTAAAACCTGGCATCCTCATAATGGCAGTGGCCAGTACTCATCTATTTGGCCCATTAAACATTATGCCCATTAAAATCATGACTGCAAACAATGACTGCAAACAGACGGTACAATTCAGAAACTGACGTCTCAACCCAATAATTTAACCGGGAATTGGCCTCGATGGTCGATGTAGAGTACCAGGCCGTGGTCTCGGGGTCCTGGGTTCGATTCCCGGGTGGGGTAAAATTTGTGTCAGATGGCCGAACACACCACGGATGTGTGACTTCAGATGACAAACCTGCATTTGACCAACACCTTATAACTTCACATACATTGATATGACTCCGAGATAGGTAGCTCAGGCAGGTGCCTGTTCCACTGTTGATTCTGATATCCGTAACACAGATGTGTTACGGATATCAGAATCAACAGTAGAAGAATTACAAATATATACTTATAATACTTTTCTCTTGTAAATACATACTTTAAGACATAGAAAATACAAACATGATTATATATGGTAGTTTAGAAGCAGCCTTCGATGCATAGGTTGACGTCGCACTCCATGCACTTTCATACTGTTCTGGCCGTTATTTTTTTCTGGGCATACATCCACACAACACAGAGAACCAGAGTCACCGGCATAGCCCACCGAATCAGCAAACTAAAATGGCAGTGGGCTGGTCACATTAGCCGCAGAACTGACAACCGTTGGAGCCGTAAAGTCCTTGAGTGGAGACCGCGACTCGGTAAGCGTAGTGTTGGACGCCCTGCGACATGATGGGATGATGATATTCGAAGGCTGGCTGGTGTGGGCTGGATGAGAGTGGCCGAAAATCGGGAGCGGTGGCATGCATTAGGGGAGACCTATGTCCAGCAGTGGACGAGTATGGGTTGCTGATGATGATGACACATCCAGCATCGCGACTGCTTGAAACCGGTCCGAATTGGAAAGTGTCGGTGTTCAAGTTTTGGTCTTGATGTCGTCGTCGGTGGTTTAGTCGTAAGCTGTCCAGTTCTAGTCAGTAATTTGGGTTCTGCCGATAAGTCGATGTTTTTATGTATCTTCAGTAATGTCTCAGCCAACATAGTCCTAAACTGTCTATGTGTTGTCGTCTTGTGTGGTATAATATGAAATAGTTAAATAAAGCGGCATTAAATAGACGTTGGAATATTTTTTTACACCACATTTTACATTTCACTCGTTCTATGGGCTGAGCAGAAAGGAATTGATCCTTTCTGTCTACACCTCCCATAGATTTGTTGTAGTCAAGTACATTGTTGGGCTTGTACTTCAGTCGGTAGTGTTTTTTGCTAGTTCCGACTTGTACACGATGATATGTGGAAATCATGCTGACTAAGTTAGCATCTCGCCATACCATCACTGACAAGTCGGAGCAGTAACTTGCCACTACCTCACCTTGGCGTAAGTCAGTCTGGTTGATAGTTTTCAGTGAGTCCGGATCGAATTCTCGATTTAGTCGTAAAGTACCATAACAGTCTGTTTTCTGTATTTTAAGACACCGAACTAAAAATTTTCCATTATCAGAGTATGTCCACGGTGAACGAGTGGCTCAATCAGGTCGTATACAATTTTCGCAGTAGCGTGTTACATAATAAAAAAAGGAATGTCCTTAATTGAAGCGAACGGTGGATTTTCTAGAACACAGGTACTAACGGGTAATTTTGATTCTATAGGTTTATTATTATTCAAACAATAATTATAATGTACAGCAGAACATATAAAAAAAAATAATGATGAGATATTTACAGAGAGAGCATAACATATAAAAAAAAAAAATGATGAGATATTTACAGAGAGTTGTCTGCCCCGCAATTCAGCGTGCCCAAAATGCTGGCGGCGTTACCCCTTTGAATGGCCAAACCGATGCGTTGGCCAAGGTAGCTGCCAGCATTAAGGTCACCCGTAATTTCGAGAAGCCGGTCAGACAACTCTCGGAAGAGTTTGCGAGCCTCAGGACCCCACGGACCCAAGGTTTCCACGCCAAAAGGAGCAAAGCGGTAACAGCTGTCTAAGGCAGAGTATTTAGTCCGTTTACGGGACTCTGCCGAAGCAGCTGCTGCACCCGCGCTCCGTGATGTGGCGTGGACATGGGAAGGGGCCAATGTGTCCGCGCAGGTCGCATCCCAAACCAAGGCCTTCGGGTGATTTTTTAAGAGCTTGAGAACTTTTTTAAACAATAAAACGCATAAAATTTGCAAAATCTCATTGGTTCTTTATTTTAAACGTTAGATTGGTACATGACATTTACTTTTTGAAGATAATTTCATTTAAATGTTGACCGCGGCTGCGTCTTAGGTGGTCCATTCGGAAAGTCCAATTTTGGGCAACTTTTTCGAGCATTTCGGCCGGAATAGCCCGAATTTCTTAGGAAATGTTGTCTTCCAAAGCTGGAATAGTTACTGGCTTATTTCTGTAGACTTTAGACTTGACGTAGCCCCACAAAAAATAGTCTAAAGGCGTCAAATCGCATGATCTTGGTGGCCAACTTACCGGTCCATTTCTTGAGATGAATTGTTCTCCGAAGTTTTCCCTCAAAATGGCCATAGAATCGCGAGCTGTGTGGCATGTAGCGCCATCTTGTTGAAACCACATGTCAACCAAGTTCAGTTCTTCCATTTTTGGCAACAAAAAGTTTGTTAGCATCGAACGATAGCGATCGCCATTCACTGTAACGTTGCGTCCAACAGCATCTTTGAAAAAATACGCTCCAATGATTCCACCAGCGTACAAACCACACCAAACAGTGCATTTTTCGGGATGCATGGGCAGTTCTTGAACGGCTTCTGGTTGCTCTTCACTCCAAATGCGGCAATTTAGCTTATTTACGTAGCCATTCAACCAGAAATGAGCCTCATCGCTGAACAAAATTTGTCGATAAAAAAGCGGATTTTCTGCCAACTTTTCTAGGGCCCATTCACTGAAAATTCGACGTTGTGGCAGATCGTTCGGCTTCAGTTCTTGCAGGAGCTGTATTTTATACGGTTTTACACCAAGATCTTTGCGTAAAATCTTCCATGTGGTCGAATAACACAAACCCAATTGCTGCGAACGGCGACGAATAGACATTTCACGGTCTTCAGCAACACTCTCAGAAACAGACGCAATATTCTCTTCTGTACGCACTGTACGCATTCGTGTGGTTGGTTTAATGTCCAATAAAGTAAACTGAGTGCGAAACTTGGTCACAATCGCATTAATTGTTTGCTCACTTGGTCGATTATGTAGACCATAAATCGGGCGTAAAGCGCGAAACACATTTCGAACCGAACACTGATTTTGGTAATAAAATTCAATGATTTGCAAGCGTTGCTCGTTAGTAAGTCTATTCATGATGAAATGTCAAAGCATACTGAGCAAATAATAATGCATGAAAATCATAACCTCAAAAAATCTGAGCAAATACTAATGCATGAAAATCCTAACCTCAAAAAAATCACCCATTAGTTACAGCAGCTGGGCATATTACATGCTGTCTTTTTTTTTAATATCTTTAGCAAGAACTATTTTTATAGAAGTTCCGATTTTAACCAAGGTTGATTTTCTCTAGTAACATTCAACAGCAGTGCAAGGTGGCTCTTCACTCCGCCGATGGTCACTATCACTTATGGTCTCTAATAACGAGTCCAGCACTAGGTCCACTGGCTCCCAAATCACAAAATAAAATAGTCTGCTGGGGGAATACTGGCCGTAGGTGACGTGCCGATCTGTCGAATACACCAGCCCAAGCTCAGTGGTGATGGTCTCATCCAGCTCGGGATGAGGCTGGTCGGGACACAGTAGTGGATGGCCTGGCGACGCATCAAACATCGCCAGGATTCGGTCACCCCCTCCTCCACCCCGCAGCAGATAATGTTGATTTGTGGCCAGGTAGAAGGCCACATTGTTTTTTAATGAAAACAGAGCACACCGTGCTCTAACTTCGAGGAGAATATCTGAGTTAAGCATCTCGTTAAAATTGACTACGCCTCAGTGAATCAGAGCACCGAAAAGAATTAATAAGAGGACATTAAAATTGTAACAACAGGTATACCATGCCCTAAAATGGAAAGACATATCTCTGATTACTGGGATCATTGTTTAGAGTAGTTAGAATAAGCAATATAGCTGTTGCGTCTATCTCCAGCGGAAGCAATTCGTTTATTGTATGATTATTGGCTGTTTCACTAGATGAAGTCTGTGTAGGGTTGTCTTTATTTTTAGCATCTGATAGCAACGTTATAGTTATCTATGGTTTCATTGTTATCGTTCTCACAGTTGCCCGCAGTTCCAAAATGAGACATTACTGAGTATGGCTGTTTTAAGCCCTGCCAGAAACTGGCCACATGAAGGGTTACTGTTGGACCCACAATTTCCACGAATACATCCGAACAGATTTTCCAAAAGATCTTGTTGGAGCCTTCTCGTTGCCAAACTTTTAATACTGTATGTTTGCACTAAATTCTTCCATAACCTTTGGACACCATTTAAGGTCTATATCCAACCTTCTTGGGACGGTGGCTTTCGGGGGCTTCCTATATACTTCATGGTTGAGTTTTTTTTTTATTTCTTAATTTCATTTTCAATTTCACTCTTCATTTTCAAAAAGTTTTAGACGAGGACTGGTAGCTGTTAAATTTGTGGTTTCGGGCTTACCTCGTCTTACACACACACACAGCACAGCCCTTATTTCTCTTTTCTTCCCTTCAGAAATTTTGTTTCCTAATGGAATCATACTAATTTATCTTGGAAACAGTTTTTCTCTTTTTAAGTATGATTTATATGTTTCATTGCTCTCAAACCTGAGATTCTCAAATGTTTTAAGTGACAAGTTGATTATATGATAGAAAACAATTTAGAGTTCAATCATTTTTTTATTCTGGCAAGATGAAAGAACGAGACAAAGGGCTTGTGTCTTGATATCTCTATCGGTAGAAGTTCGTGAGTTGGAGAAGCTGTGAGTTGGTGATGGAACAAATGTCAAATGTCGACGATTCTGAATTGATTCGGTATTCAGATTACATCTCTGCATCAAACAGAGCATCATTTATTATTTTCTCCGCAATCAAACGTTGTCGTTTTTCTATGGATCTTAACTTTATTGAAAGAAAGAAAGAAAGAAAGAAAATACATTTATTATTTTTTTTAATTTATTGCAATTTATTAATTTATTGCAATAGACTTTCCCAGAAGATCGTACCGATCTTCTGTTGCTGAAGTAGGAGCAGGACGCTTAAAATGGTCTCTCATGGACAGTAACACGTCATTGGTTAACTGATCTTTATCTGTTAATTTCTTCTTTCCGGGTCTTGTAGCAGGTGGTTGAGCTTTGCTAGATGTCGTTATTTTTTTCGTAATCCCCGTATCTGTTTCAGAAACAACATTATCATCATGTGTAGTATTTGTATTATTTATGATATGCGTATCATCTAGGTTATTTTCTGTAGAGTTGCTAGCATCCTGTAAACAACACAAAATAATGGAATTATTTATAGAGATGCGCAAAATAACTCTTTTAAAAGACTAAGGAGTTATAACTCTTTTGAAGAAAAGAGTTATATCGCTCTTTTACATCTTTAACTCCCAATTAACTCCGTAAGTCAAAAGACTTGAATGATGTGATTGATGCAAATTGCGATTGGTTGTCTCATCGACGTGTTTATCCAATCTAATAAATTCAATACAAATAAATAATTTTGTACTTTTTTGCTACAGTAGGTATCAGGGTCAGTTTTCCCCCTGATATTTTTTATGTACAGGTTTATGCGCGACGCTTTCCGGTCATGCTCCATCTCTTTTCGACTCATGAAATCCCGCTATGGCGATTTCACTCACTCCTTTACGATCCGTGGTACCAGTCTCGCTCACTAACTCATTTTTATTTTTTTCATTTATTTATTTTCTACACAATACAGATTACAATCAAAGAAGTACATCTTTAACTCCTGAATAACTCTGTAACTCAAAGACTGAAAAGATTTAAAGACGAATGTGATTGGATTGGATTAATGTACATTTTCAAAAAAATATTTATAAAATAAAAATAGCAATATGCGATTTTAAAAGTAGTGTACTTAGTAGTTAGTAATTTTGTACGATACTCCTGATTTACGTTCATACTTAACAGGCTTAGGACTGTCAACCAAACTATGAATCAAACTATGATTACGTAGGTAGTTAAATTTTGTAAGCTTAGCAATAATATGTATGTAGGCAGAGATGTGAAAAATAATTTATTAAAAGTATTTAAATACAAAATGCAAATGCATAGTTGCTAGCACTATTTCAAATAGAAATACAAAATAGTTTTGAATAAAAGTATTTAAATACAAAATGCAAAATACGTATTTTTAAAATAGGTTTTGAAAATAAAATACATTGTTAAGCATAACCTTTTATTTATTGAACTGATTTTAAAACTAGTATTTGTTCAAAGAGTTCATCTTTCATGTTTCGCCTCCATAGGCGAAGGCCCCATGGCCTCATAATCATTCCACCAAATGAAATAGTCGTTCTACAGGGGCAGAACTCGGTAAGCAGGTATTATATTTAAGAAAGAGTTTTTTTACAGTAGGATACCTGTTCAAGGATTCTAAGGTATTGTCTTCATCTTTTAAATATTGTAGTGTTTCCAGATCTATTGTGATTGTATTAACATTATCACTGGCTGCTGAAGAATCAGAGTCCTCAACAAACATATAATGTTGGCATTATTCTTTGATCAATGAAGTACAATGTACTTAATAATCTGAGGCATTATTTATTGTTCTAGTTGACAAATGACAATGACAACACTACGATCACGGTCAGTGCGTTCATAAATAAGGAAATCATGGATTTAAGAATGAAAAATTGTAAAAATGAATTAAAAATGCAACGAAACTATTTTGTATTTTATAAATACTAAATATTCACATAAAGTATTTCAAATAAAATACAAAATACATTTAGAAAAAAAGTATTTCAAATCCATACTAATATTATAAATGCGAAAGTAACTCTGTCTGTCTGTCTGTCTGTCTGTCTGTCTGTCTGTTACTCTTTCACGCCAAAACTACTCAACGGATTTAAATGAAATTTGGTATACAGATGATCTAGACCCTGAGAAAGGACATAGGCTACTTTTTATTGCGAAAAGGGGGTTGTAAGGGGTTAAAAGGGGGGTAAAAAGTTACTTTTCCACGCGGACGAAGTCGCGGGCGGCCGCTAGTATAAAATAAAAATAGGTATTTTGCATTTTGTATTTGCATTTGAAATATTTGTATTTCAAATAATTCACATCTCTGTATGTAGGTATATATGTCCATACTGTCAGCGTCAGATCAAGTTACCCCCTGCAGTACAAAAATAGCACTTGTGTCCCAGACATAAGGACGGTCCAAAGTTCAACAAACGTAACTCGATGTGACGCCGTGTGTACCTATGTTAGGTTGGCGTATTTAAAAATCAGTGTATATACATTTTTGATTGGAATGTACATATTTACAATATTCATATTTAAAAATCAGTATAATAATATGTACATTTTTGATTGGAATTTACAGTCATGATTATTTACAATATTTATATTTACTTATTGTAGCTAATGAATAGGAGCTGAGATAGCTTTTTGGACTTCAGCCTTGTCCTTCGGTCGTTCATTGTATACCCAGCTTTAGAGAAAATTCTCTCACATGGCACGGAGGTGGCGACAAGGTGCAGGCGTTTTAAAATATATTGGTAAAGTAGTGGGTATACGTGACGTCTCTCAAACCACCACATAAATGGGTCTTTGCTCCTTAACAAAATTGGCTCCGTCATATATTTGTCAATTTCGATTATTCCAGCCGCAGTATTATTAGCTGGCGTTAGTTCTGCCACCTCTCTATCAAATACTGTAAAGTAGGTAATTCAGAAATATTAGGCTATGTAGATGCTGATTGGGCCTCCAACTCTATAGATAGGAGATCATATACTGGGATGTGTTTTATGTTATGTTATAAGGACGGGAGTATTACGTAAATGAAACCATCACAAGTCCAGTAAATGCTCTGTCTATATTTCAAGAGTAAACAGTTTATATAGTCGGATACACACACATAGACATAATAAGTAGTACCATACGGCTTATGCGCAAAATGTCTCTTTCGCAGAATGTCTCTCAGTCGCAAAATGTCGCTTTCTCATAATGTCTCTTTCTCAAAAGGTCGCTTTCGCATAATGTCTCTTTCGCAGAATGTCGCTTTCTCAAAATGTCGCGATTAGGACTTAGAAATAAATTATGTTTTTCGAAGACAAAACATTTTTAAAGTTATAATTATTTATTTATATCTTTGTTTTTTATATACACAAATTGAATCATATTCAGATTAGCATCATTAATTACCTCATTACCACCTTCTTTCATATTATATAAAAATTTATTTTAAAAAACAAAGATATAAATAAATAATTATAACTTTAAAAAATGATTTTTCTTCAAAAACATAATTTTTTTCTAAGTCCTAATCGCGACATTTTGAGAAAGCGACATTCTGCGAAAGAGACATTATGCGAAAGCGACCTTTTGAGAAAGAGACATTATGAGAAAGCGACATTTTGCGACTGAGAGACATTCTGCGAAAGAGACATTTTGCGCATAAGCCACTCATACATCTCAATGTGATGGTGAAATATCATGGGAATGTAAGAAACAAACATGTGTAGCTCTCTCTAGCACTGAATCCGAGTATGTTGGTCTATCAGAGGCATGCAGAGAAGCAATGTATTTAAAGGAATTACAGTATGAAATAACCAATAAGATGTACACAATCAGTCTGTTCAATGATAACCAGGGGGCGCAAAAGCTGTCAGCAAACCCAGTCTTTCACAAACGTACAAAACACATTGATATTAAATATCATTTTTGTCGTGATGCAGTAAAAGATAAAATTGTTAAAGTACTGTATTTGCCAACAGCTGATATGCCGGCTGACATTTTGACTAAAAGTTTATGTTCAGCAAAACATTACAGATTTATGTCGCTTCTTGGGATTGTTTGTTTGAAATGATTTTTTTAGTGAATATTGCGATAAGTGGGGGTGTTATTTTTATGTTATCTGTATCGGCAATATCACTTACTTGAAGATAGTGGCGCCATCTACGACGTCCACATGTAACACTGTGTCGTTTAAATAAAGTTCAGTTCGTATCTGTGATTCAAGCGTTTAATTTATTAGAATAAATAAATAAATTACTTATTATACTTACATTGGAACCATTTTCTTCATTATCCGAAATGTTAGATCGCGAGCTTCGGGGAATATCTTGATCTCCAATAAAATCAAATAATTGAAAGTACCACAGAGTTGGTTTGTAAATGTCATCAGATGATGCTCCCGACCCCACAGATTCATCGTATTTTTTTTTCTCTCGTCTAACGTTGGTGCGAAACGTGTTAATTTTTTTAACGACATCGTCTTTTGTAGCTGTAGGTTCCAATTCCTTTAGCTTATTTACCAATTTACCGTACGCTGCCGATCTTTTGTCTCTGTCGTGATAATCTTTGCACTTTACGCGCCAAAGACATGGTTCGGATTGGTAGATAGCAATAAATTCTTCTAATATGGTGAAAAACTAAGTGTTTATTGTATTTAGGATAGTTAAGGGCGGTAACACATAAAAAGTCTCCTAGAACTTCTTAAGAAAGAAAGTAGGTAATAAGCTTAGGTACTTACGTTTCAAAGAAATGGTTCGAAAGTTCGACCTTCTCGTTGAATGCACAAACCGGCTCGTCTGTAACTGGACGCTCTGGTGTTCCGCAGCATCTCTGGCGTCACAGTGATGAAAGCGTCGATAATGCGCTGCTTCATTTCATCTCTGGATGAGCACTGGACTGCATACACTATGTTTTTTATGTGGCCCCATAAAAAAAGTCCAATGGAGTCGGGTCCGGGGAGCGCGCAGGCCAAGCAATGCGCCCTCCTCTCCCTATCCACTGAGGGAAGCGCGCGTTAAGGTGATTTCGCACACTGCTGGCAAAGTGCGCTGGAGCTCCGTCATGCTGGAAAATTATTCGATTTTCCATCACTAAATCGACGTAGGCACGCCTTTCTTGTCAAAATAATGTTCATCTGTAACATGCACCAGAAATATAATTTCATACGTGAGAAATTACTACTTGAGGACAATCTGGATTTGGACAAAGCATTAGAAGTAGCCAAGGCCATGATGGCATCAAGAAGTCACACTGATGAGTTAGCAGAGCAGACAGTCTTATACAATGTCAGTCAGTCACGTCAAAGTCGGTCAAGATCAAAGTCACAGAGTAATCATAAACAGTCTAGTAAGAATTGACAAGATGTGGGCAGGTACATCGACAGAAATGTCCAGCACTGGGAGTCAAATGCAGAAAATGTGGGAAAATAGGTCATTTTGCTATTTGTTGTCATTCAGGGAAATCGAAAACAGTGAAGTATGTTGAGTCTGACAATAAAACAGAACAAGTACAGTCAGAAGAATTGTTTATTGGTCATATCCAGTCATCAAAGTCGTCATCAAGTGAATGGTCAATTAATCTAATTATAAATAATTCACAAATAAATTGTATTATTGATACTGGTAGTGATGTCAACATTATGTCTAAAGATGTCTATGAGTCACTTAATATAAAGAATACATTGTCTGAAACTAATGTCAAAATAAAGTCATACACTGGTAATAGTCTAGAAGTCTTAGGTCAACAAAATTTAAAGTGTAAATTCAAGTTTGATGATACTTATATGTCAAAAGACATTGATTTTATAATTGCAAATGTGAGCTCTCCAACTGTATTAGGCAAACTTACTTGCTCTGAAATTGGATTGGTTAAAAGAGTTTTTTGTGTAGATACTAATAAAAAAATGTCAGATAGTAATTCAAGTCAAAAATTATGTTCTATAGTCCCTCAGAGTCCGCCACAGTCAAGTTCAGTACAGTCATGTCAGTCATATATAAATTTAAATAAATTAATTGAATGTAATAATTCTGTTTTTACCGGTCTTGGTTGTCTTCCTGGTGAGTGCCACATCAATACCAACCCCGAAGTTCAGCCGAAAGTCGATGCTCCAAGGAAGGTACCATTTGCATTACATAGCAGACTGCAACAAGAACTTGAGAGATGGAAAAAAATGGATGTCATTGAGAAAGTCACTGAGCCGACAGAATGGGTGAGTTCTTTGATTTTAGTAGAAAAGAAAAATGGTCAGTTAAGGGTATGTCTAGACCCCCGGAATCTGAACCAAGCGATCAAGAGGACTCACTATCCTATACCATCTGTTGATATGGTGCGTGCTAAGGTGGCAGGTGCAAAATTCTACTCCACCTTGGACGCCAGCAGCGGGATCTGGATGTGTAAACTGAGTGATAGGAGCTCTTACCTCACTACATTCAACACACCATTTGGCCGTTATCGTTTCAAACGCCTTCCATATGGTGTTAACTGTGCTCCTGAATATTTCCATAGGATAATGACAGAAATATTTGGTGACATACCAGGAGTAGCAGTGTATAGCGATGACATTTTAGTAAGTGGAAAAACAAAATTGGAACATAATGAACGTCTTAACATGGTATTTAATAGAGCAAAAGAATTCAATGTCAAATTTAATAAAGAAAGATGTACATTTGCTAAAGAGAGTATAAAGTATC
Source organism: Cnaphalocrocis medinalis (assembly GCA_014851415.1). NCBI lineage: Eukaryota > Metazoa > Arthropoda > Insecta > Lepidoptera > Crambidae > Cnaphalocrocis > Cnaphalocrocis medinalis. Next base: position 9,140,299 of record CM026292.1, read on the forward strand.
TCGGACATATATTTTCTGCAGACGGAATCACAGCTGATCCGGATAAAATAAGAGCAATCAAAGATATGCCGTCGCCTACTTGTCTAAAAGATTTGCAGAGATTTTTAGGCATGCTCAATTACTTAAGTTCTTTATTAAAAATAGGTATGGCAGGTGAGACAGAAGTCCTCCGTCAATTATTGAAAAAATCTGCTGATTGGCAGTGGACTGCTAATCATGAAGCTGCATTTTGTCGTCTCAAACAACTAATATGTCAAGTCCCAGTATTGTCGCATTTTAATGTGCATGATCCTATTGTTCTACAGAGCGATGCTAGTAGCAGTGCAGTCGGAGCAGTTTTGTTGCAAAATCAACATCCTGTATATTATGCTTCAAAAACATTAACAGATTCACTTACAACACAACACATTCATTCAAAAGAGGGTCAGAAGACTCTAAAGCTCGGTGGAATAAGTCAAGAACAGTTGTTTTTTGATAGAATTTGCGAGTGTGATGTTCTCGATCGTAACGCCAAAATTTATTACGCGACTCACCGGCTTGTTCTGAGAGCATTCCTATTGGTATAGAAATAGACTCTATAATTTCCGCACCATGCATCAAAATTTTATGTGCAGTGATAGACAGATAACACCAGTTGCATTTCTGTACATATTTAGTGGTCGGATTGTTGCAGAATATCTGAAATTTCTTTGGATCTGTTTCTAAACCACATGACAATGCCACTACAATCGTATGTAGGTCGTCAACAAGCCACTCAACAAATATTGGAAAAGGTCTTTCGATTTGATTCAGATAAAGCAGTACGAGCAGTGTTTCCATCGTTGGTTGTCCCCGAATTGGGACGAACTACGTCAACCAACAAACCCATTTTTTGTCTGATATTGTTTTGAATTTGTCTTTTCCTTTCTTCTACAATACGAGCTTCGGGTGAATTTTTCGGCACTCTCCACTTTTGCACGGCGGGATTGAGACCTGGATTGGGATCCTCCTGGAAAACGGCTAAATGCCTCCTGAGGCAAAACAGCCGACTGGTCCGATTCCATTATGAGTTTGTCACTTGCAAATTTCTTTTAGGTCTCCGGTAATGCATTTTTTTGGTTGATACCTTATGTATTCATTTATGTTTACAGATTTTATGAACGATGATGGCATATGGCAGACGGATGGATAGATTGATATTGACTACACCCACGCCCAGCATATGCGTATTGATCTTACAAAGATTATGTATCTACTTTGTGATTAATTTGAATTATTGATCTTATAGCTTGCGTTAAGTTACTTACTAATAAAATTATCTTTAAATAATTAAATTGTTTTATTTTGCCAACCCTGATGGGTCTGATACCTGTTTTTTTTTTGTGTACCTAGTAAAATACCTCATAATTATTGATTCCTATACCGTGAAACCTTACTTTGCCCACTTTTTTCAGTTATTTAGGTAGGTATCCACCCGACACCAGAGTTACTTAAACCATTATTTCGAACACGATAAACCGAAATATCGAGTAAACCAACGTTTACGACCTGATAACTATGAATAGAAAAAATAACTTTTAATTCCATGGAGTAAGTTACCCACCGTTCCTTAGAACTTTGCCCAGTTCAATTAACTCTGAAACTATAGACCCTAGTGTTTTTTTAGATATAAGGCAGAGAATAGTGCCAACTTACCAACAAAACTTAAATCACAATAAATTACCGTTATTTTTAAAAAATATTAGGGTGGGCAATGTTACCGTACCAAATTCCGAAGTTTCCATACAAACAATTTTGAGAGTTAGGGTTGAACAAATTGAAAATAGGAAAAATAAAAGAAGTGAGTTATGTACTATAAATGTTTTTATTATTTAGTGAAGTACCTGATAGGTAGGTAGGTATAATGTTGACAACTAGATATGAAAGTAGGTACAAGTTGTTAGTAAGTAGGAATTAAATCTAAAAAAATTGAAGAGCTTATATTTTTTTATAGTATTAACGTAGATAACAAAATAATAGTGCGTTAATAACTTAAAAGCTGTCTCACGACACGACAGTACAAAATTGTTCTTCGTGGTATACCGAAGTTAAGCTCGGCTTGTCTTGAGCTCATGTTTTTTTCTCTGACGTACTGTTTCGCTAGCTCTAACATTTCAGATGTGTAATTTTTGTATTGTCGACTCCCGAGGCGCTTCCGATTTTTTTGTTTTACCATCCTGTAAATAATAGAATGAATGCCTTAATAAAATTACTATACATAATAGAATGAATGCCTTAATAAAATTACTATACACTAGTGGCCGCCCGCAACTTCGTTTGCGTGAACTTTATGACTCTTGACTTAAAGATGATATTTAAATAGAATTTAACAAAAATATTACTTATTATAAACATTCGTTTATAGGTTAATAGATTTTTAAGGCGGCTCATTAATATTTTATACGAAATGCTAAGGAATGGAACAACTTGCCCGCTTTTGTATTTCCAGAGAGCTACAATTTGGGTGTCTTCAAGTCGAGAGTGAATAGGCTTCTTCTGGGAAAGCACGCTACATCTTAGACCTCATTGTCACTCTCCATCAGGTGAGATGAGGTCAAGTGCAAACCCATTTAATATTTAAAATATCAACTTGTAATGAAAGTAACCCCCACCTATTAAAGTTTGAATCTTATTTTATCCATCAATTCTGTCAAAGAATGTGTATGCAAAAGTTGGAGTAAATTGGGCCAAGGAATCACGTAGTCCCATGAACAAACTTTGAACCCTCTTTTCGCTCAATTAGGGGTTTAAGTTCGGAATATCCTTCCTTGTAGGATCTCATCCAAAAATGCTCATCACATTTGACAATTTTCCATTCCATTTCATTCCATATTTGTTATAGTGTAGCAGGGCTCTTAGAGGTCCAAACCAGATGTTCCATGATCTTTGATTTTTTTTCATGCCATCATAAACTGCTCATCAATCTGAACAACTTTTGTTAAGGTGCCATTGACCTACCTCTTATAATTTAGCTGGGCTGTTGTGGTTCTACATCAAGGAGCCTGGTCTTCAAAATGTAATATATCCTATAAGTTGCCCTGATATTACAGCTATACAATAAAAAAAGTTTCATTCGAATTGGTTCAGTAGTTTCAGAGATTAGCGCGAACAAACAGACAAACAGATAAACAGACAAACAGACAGACAAAAATTTTAAAAATCATTGATTCATGTTCTGTTACTGTTTTTTAGTCGTCCTAAGTTATTTTGAGATAAATATCTTCAATGTACAGACACAGCTTTTTTACATTTTTATTATATGTATATGTTACGGTAAATGTGGATAGTGCGGTTATTATGTATAATTACCGGGAACTATGCATAATAACCAGTGCTCGTGGTAAATGTTGTAAAAACTTTCGAATTAATCACATTTACCGGCAATTATATAAAATTACCATACCCCTTTAGTAATTGTAGTAAATCAAACATTAGAATCAAATGTTTATTGAAATAAAAACAATTCTAGCCTTAAATATAATAAAATTTGGTTAATAATATCACAAAATTAAAAAAAATTGGTTAATAATTTCACAAAAATAATAAATAAAAACCCAATGTTTTTTGACCAGCAGGTATTTATTTATGATAATAAACAGTCTGACAATTATATTAATTAGAGAACACACAAACAAGGTTACTTGTAGGTACTTGCAAACGTATGTAAGAAAGGCTTTCGTGGTACATAAAAAGTTAGGTTAAGGTTATTTTTTTTATGACCACCCAGAATGAAATTTAAGTATTTTTGGGTGGTCATAAAAAAAATAACCCTAACCTAACCTCTACCCTAAATACCTAACCATACCCTAACATGTTTTTTGGCATTTCACTGAACCAATTTAGGGATTTAAACCTAAAAATATTATTTATTTATGCAAGAAAGACTTTTACGGCACTTAGATTCAGCAGATTCTAGTTTAAATTGTTATCTGGGAGCTTATGTCGATATTTACCACGGTCGCGCGGAAGTTTTATATAATTACCGGTAAATATAGATAATTCACTACATTTACCATGTGCATTGGTGATTATCTATAATTACCGGTGATTATAGATAATTACCGGTTGCTTACATTTACCGTAACATATAGATGTTCAAAAAACAACTAAACAAAAGGTCACACACAAACCCATGCCTTCATTAGTCAGTCACAAAACACGAAAAGATCAAAATATTTTGCAAAAACAAAGTTTTCTTTTACCCTTTTTGTAATGTGAAGCAAGCAGAAAAGATGAGAAGTTCATTAATGCAACACAAATAAGAGGAGTTCAGCGACTGCTGAAAGAAAGAGCTAAATTGAAAGAGCCTTTAAGTTGGTAAATACCTACCTATATAACACATTAACAAATATCGCTTACCTATTAAAAGAGATTCCTAATATTATTTCTAGACGGTGACAACCCTTGGACCGTTTTGGTACTGGGCAAAGTTGTCAAACGGCTTCTAAGAAAGTTCTCATAACATTGCCCACTTAGATTTCTCGTTGATTAGAACAAGTACACACCTGCTACTAAACACAATGCCTGCTTCACTTTATCTTAAAAATATAGATATTAAAATATCTTACCTGCGATGATTACGTCTTCAACACCAAACAAAAATTTACAACTATGAATTTGCACCACCACTTTGACAACTTCTGTCGAGCGACTGAGTGAAGTTAGAAACGAAAATGCTACATAATGTTGCCACAAATACCGTCTATTTTATTGCTATTACAAATAAAGTGTTGCTATTTTGAATAACTACAGTTCCACCGGCAGTTTTAGTTGTTTTTGGGGATTGCGCAAAGTTATCTGCCAAGGGCTAAGTTGTAAGGTTTCACGGTATTTAAAGTACCCTATTGGTGTAGTGGTTTAAGTACCGGGCCATAATCTTAGGATCCAGGGTTCGATTCCCACGTGAAGCAAAATTATGTTTAATTTTTTCACGAATCCACATTATGTAAGCGTAGTGATCAAGCCTAATTCCACCATAGCGTAGACTTGATTAGAAGCTTAATTTACTGCTCAAATAAAAATCACACATAATATAAATAGATACTCTTTATTGCACAAAGTTACAAGTCTTCTTAAACTAGGTAATAAATTATGCTAATACAATAGATATTGTAGATCTCTTTATTGCAAAATTAACTAGGTATACAGACATTTAGTTTACAATTTAGAGCTTGTAGTGACATCTTCCTGTGTTTAGTTCATCGCAGTTTGTAGAGAGCGATCTGTATGAAAGTTATGGAATTATTGATAAAATTATAATGATAATATCTACTCTGTAATAATAGGGCAATGGTAGCTCAGTGAATAAGAATGGGAAGTTGTGGTTTGAATCGGAGACAAATGAGAATACCAGGACATATTGGACAGTATCTGAAATGTGTAACAATAGATCAGTTTGTCTGGTACCTCTATTTAAGGGCAGCAAAGGTCAGATGGCAGTTGCTCGATGGTAATTATCAAACAATCCGGAATCAGTCTCTAAGCATACCATGAGTTCTAGACTGATAGTTTTGTATGCATCTGGGATTCATACATTGTACTTGATGTTAGTAAAATAAATAGACTCAAGCACAATAAGTACTTTTATTCAAGGCCAAACCAAACATGGTGTCAGGTGTAAACGAAACAGTGGTCGGAATAACTACCGTGAATTAAAATTCTACGTGTGATAGTTGTGGATAAGATGGAGGGCCTTCGTGCTCAATGGAAGAACGAACTGGAAAACGTTCAAACAAATGTTTCTACTGTACTTAGAAACTACTGGGTTGGACACAAAATCAGAGCAAAGGAAAATAGCAATTTTTCTGAATTGTGCAGGTGAAGAAGCTGTGGGTATATATAATACCGAAGGTAAAAAGGAATGTCTTATTGAAGTGTTTGATATTTATGATAGATATGTGGAACCAAGGAAGAATTTAACTATAAATACCTTTGAGTTTCTTAACCTAAGACAAGTAGAAGGCTGTACAGTTCACCAATGTATAACAATATTAAAGAATAAAGCTAAAAGAACTTTATGAGAGATTAGTTATAATGATGATTATGATTGGGTGCAGAGATAAAGTAATCAAAGAAAGGCTACTAAGAGAAGAAGATAATACAAAGCTAGAGAAAGCGATAGAAATTTGTAGAACAGTAGAAGCAAGTAAGACACAACTAAGAAAGTTATTTTGTTAACAGCTTCTCCAACCCCGCAGCCACGTCTCCAGTCGCGGGTGTCACCGGTGCCGTCGACATCGGCCGGACCTCGTAAGTCACACAATTATTCATTGTTTTGTAGACTCTGACGTTGATAATTTAATGTAATAATCTTCTTCTTCATCTTAGCGTGTGATTCCCGGTTGCGTCTAAAGCTGTCACTTGCCCAGGCTACGCTTAGATCATAACGTAATAATAATTTGTCTTATTTTGTTAACAGCTTCTCCAACCCCGCAGCCACGTCTCCAGTCGCCGTTTTCGTCGATGCCATCGACATCGGCTGGACCGCGTAAGTCACAATGATAAGTTGTTTTAGAGACACCAATTTAATTTATAATTATTGTAGCGGCAGAATCTCAATGGGAACAGGCCTATTGAAAAAAGAAGCAGCTAACTCAACAGTCGACCTAGTTATAATGTTAATTTGGGCAAATTTTGGGCAATAAATGATTTTATTATTAGTAATAAATATTATAAAGTAAAGCAAGTGCACCTAAAACGAGATTGAATTATTGTTCTTTTTTTTTAGAAAATTCTTAATATAATTATTACACTTACAATGTTTGTTTGCGTTAGGTGACGATATCGATGACGACGGCGTCGAGAGGAATCCAGGCAGCGACATCGACGACGAGGAAGAGAGGGTGGATTTGCAGCCACCAAACTGTCCTGGTGCCAATCAAGGCCAATACGCCAGCGAAGCAGACATGGGCGTGGTGGACGCCCAAGATGACCAGGCCCTCCGGGCAATGGCCTCTGAAGATATGCTTCATTTTGATTGGACAAGCGAAAATATTTTTAGAGGTCAAAAGGAGGAATTCTTGGGTCCATCTGGTCCCACGTTTGACGTGTCGGGATTGTCTCCTTTTCAAATCATGGAAATGATTTGGGATGACCAAATCATGTCCATGATTTGCATGGAGACAAACCGGTACGCGCAGGACCTGCTTAACCACCCGGGATTAAAACCACAGGCAAGAATGAGGAAGTGGGTTCCCATTACGGTGTCTGAACTGTGGACATTTTATGGGCTTTTGATGCTCCACAGTTTGTTACCCTTGCCTGTGGAAAAAGAGTACTGGGTTCCCAAGTACCCGTACTTAAAGGTTGGCCGGCTGGAGGAAATTATGTCCTATCATAGATTTTGTTTAATAAAAAAATGTCTGCATTTTGTCGACAATCTTTCACTGTCATTTTGCCCAGACAAGACCGATAGGCTGGTCAAGATCAAGCCAATAATCGACCACCTCAACCATAAATTCAGCTCTTTATACCTACCTGAGCAGCATGTTGCGATCGACGAATCGCTCCTTCTTTGGAAGGGACTTCTTTAAAAAAAGCTGCTCAGGTAGGTATAAAAAGCTACGAACTATGTGACAGCAAATCGGGGTGTATCTCTGGAAATTTCTAATATATTTGGGTAAATCGGGCAATTGCAAAATCTTACAGCGAGACCGATGCAAACACTGAACCCACGGGTGCCACTTGCGAAATAGTGTTCGATTTGATGCGGCCTTTACTGGGTAAGAGGCATGTTTTAGTAATGGACAATTACTATAATAGCCCCTTGTTATCCAGATGCTTAAAGACCCACAAAACCGACACTATGGGCACACTCAGACTTAACCGAGAATTCGTCCCCGAAAGTCTGCAGCGCAAAAATTTAAAAAACACTCGCGTTGGGGAGGTTTTTGTCAGCCAAACCAGAGATCTCTCTATCGTTGTATGGAGAGATTCTGGTTTGGTTAACATGATTTCCACCTTCCACAAACCGGAAGTCGGCGGAAAAGAGAAGCATGGGCGGTACCGATACAAACCGCAGGTAGTTTTAGACTACAATCTTTCGATGGGTGGAATAGACAAGAAAGACCAGCTTCTACAAGCTTTCCCCGTCGAAAGAGTGCGGAATTTAATTTGGTATAAAAAGCTTTTCCGCCGGCTTCTCAATGTGTCTATCCTAAACGCGCATATCATACACTCCAGCCATTCTAACATGAACTCTCGGGACTTTCGCGGACGATTGGCGGATGAAATTATTTCCAGATTTCGCCCATTCTCGCCACCCAAGCCGCTGCCCACTGTCGGGAACATGCACTATCCCGAAAAAACCGGTAAGCGCAAATCGCGTTGCAAGCTGTGCGCATTGTCCCAAATAGATGCCTGCACTGTATGGAAGTGCGACGCTTGCAACGTCAATTTGTGTTTACCGAGTTGTTTTAGAAAATATCACGAACAACTTACTGATTAGTAAGTTTTTCGTGATATTTTTAGGGGTTTTTGTGATTATTATTGTATTGTATAGGTATAGCAATTCTTTGCAATTTTTTCTTAAGTAAATAACACACTTAAAAAAGTCCATACATAACATTTATGAATATTAAAGAACATATTAAGTACTTTTAATAACCGACTCAGTATTTTTTACAAGCTTTTATTTCAAATCAGTTTGATATTGAAAAAAAATGGAGTTGTAACTATGTATGTATTATTTAATATAATTTGTATTTTAATATCTTGGGACTCCGTGGCAGCTGCATTAGTGAGAATCTCTCGATCCCAAGATTAATGTCGTAGGGCTACTGCAACTGCCACGGTGTAACATGGCACGCAGCTTTTTTTCTTTTCATTTTGTATTAGGTTATTGTAATTAATTAGGACGTCTGCTTTAGTTCTCAAATAGCACTTAAGACAGACAGAGTTACTTTTGCATTTATAATATTAATATGGATTGAGACAAAAAAAATGTTGGCAACACTAGTAGTAGATTTATTAACAATGAAAAAAATGCTTATTCATTGTATGTGTACTACAGTAACTACGATGTGTACTGTAATTTGATTTATTATATTTCTTCATGTCATCTAAATAAACTTTAATTATCAGTGATAATTCCATTAAAAGCCTACTTGACAGAAACAGTGTTCACTGATCCATCGAAGACTACCGAAGAAATGCTCATTACAATTAGTGATGCGCCGAATAGTGGTTTCACCGAATAACCGAATACCGAATAATATTCGGTTCAATCTTTACCGAACCGGATATTCGGCCGAATTATTCGGTTTACCATTTTCTATTTTGTTTCCGATCTCTCTTCTATACTAGATACGGTGACCAAAAAGCACTTAAGTCAATTCGTACTGAGATATAACTTAAGTGTTTATTCCTTCCGTGTCAGAAATTTTCCTAACGTATCTCTGTTATAGTGTATTTTAAGTAAATAAGATTAGGATAAATCGATCAAAGCTTCTAAATAAAAATAAAGAAATAAAAAAAAAGTAAATAATGCACTTAATAAAATCGTCGCAGGGTTCAAGTGGGACTCGAACCCACAACCCTCTACATACCGGGTGGCTGTTATGGTATGCAGTGGGTGGTTGGTGGTATGTGAAAGGTCGAGTACCACCTAGACTCTTGGATGATTTTTAAGAGCACCTACTTAAGAATAAATTGCAAAGAATATCAACAAGTAACAAAAATCAAATTATTTATCATTAAATGACTTAATAAAATTATTTGTTGTTGATTCATATTTTTATTTTAATAATATTTTGCCACATAGGGTGATCGAGACAGTGATTGCCCACTTAAGAAAATTATGCAAAGTTTTATGTCAATTAATCCTATATTTTAACAATTGGGTAGCAGTGTGCGACTTATAATAAAAAAATTTTTTGAAATGTTGACAAATTTCTTATTTAGAATTCTGATAAAGAGTACTCTAGTGTTATTTAACGTATTTAATTCAAAACTACTCCTTTGAAAATAAGTTTAAAACCTACGTTAACCTTAACCTGGCAATCACTGTACCCTGGGCAATCACTGTCTCGGTTCCCCTACATAGGTAAGTGTTTTTGATTAAAAAATAAAAATTTTGATCTGAGGTCGAAAACAAAGCTTTATAATTATTATTTATTTAAATTTAAAAATATTTTTAAGTATAAAAATAAATAGTAAAATTAATATTGATTGATTTGGCTTAAAAATAAATGAATTAGGTATTTTTTTTAAGTTAATGTTAGCTACATACTAATAGGGCAGGAAATAAATATGTGGAATTTAGATGTTAAAATACACGTTGATTTCAAGTTTCATTGATTTCATTTGTTAGCTTTTTAACACATTCCTCGCCAGTTTTATTTAATTTACAAAAACATAAATCTTACATTAACGAAACTTGTCCTTTTAAATTCTATGTTATATAGCCAGGAAAATAGAAATACTCTAACCGAATACTCTAACCGAATACCGGCACTAAAACCGAATAATTCGGCCGAATACGAATAGTGGAAAAAGTGCCGAATATGCCGAATACCGAATACCAACCGAATATTCGGCGCATCTCTAATTACAATGAACAACCAATTCACTGTCGTATATTTAGAATTCATGTCTTATGTACTTTCACTGGCAACGAGCTTCAACACCTTGTTTCAATCAGAAACATCCCTTCTTTACAAATTGAAACCAGAAATAGAAAATCTTTTGAAAACACTGTTCATGAAAATGAGCTACATCAAGTCCTGTACTAATATTTTAAATGCTGACTTCAGAAATCCACTTATTAGGTTTAGACGAAATATATATTGGAATACAGGCTGGAGAAAGTATGGAAGATTTGAAAAAAGATGAAAATGTACCTCGTGCAGCTATTGCAGATTTCTATAACACATGCCAAGAATTTTATATGGAATTTACGTCGGACATCATTAAGCGATTTGATGTCGGAGATCCTTTATTTTCTATTATATCTGTTTTGAATCCATTAGAAGCTCAACAGTTTAAAAATAAATCACTGGTGCCTAGAGATGGGATTCTACCCGGGTAAATTCCCAACTGCGGGTATTTACCGGGTAAATACCCACGAATACACCCGATCGGGTAAATATGAGGGTATTTTCATTTTAGTGATTGTTTTGAATATATTCTAATTCCAGTGTATTCTCCTATTGTACCTAAACCCGCTAAACATCGTTTGTCCAATAAACTGTCTGTAAAAAAAAACCGGCCAAGTGCGAGTCGGGCTCGCGCACAAAGGGTTCCGTAGCAGCAAATATAATAAACTTATATGTCAATTTATACACCTGGTGAATGGAGCCTAAAACTCTCCCGAATTGTTAGATGATATACAATAAGCTTTAGAAATTTTAAAAACCTGCTACGAAACACTAAATTTGCACCAAAAACAAATGAATTTATATTATTGGGGGATTTATTAGTACGTGACCGGTTTTAATAGCACCTATTAAACCAGTATACCTACTTACTTATTTTTTATAATAGGTACAATTCAATATTAATAAATGGGAACGATGAAATTCTCTTAGCGCGCACAAGTGACAACGACGTCTGCCCTCACGTGTCTGCCCGTTCGGGTCGACGCGGTTAGCTATCTTATCCCCGCCCCCGCGCGAGACCAAGCCCCGCAACTCACGCGCTGCAGCGCAGCGAGCGACCGATCTTCTTGAATCGATGTAATAATAATAATCTATAGGATTAACGCGTTTTAAAAATATTGGTTCGATGGATATGTTTAACCTATTATTACTCAACAATCACATTTGTAATATTAAACTTTATCAAATGCACAATGTATTTAAGGTACATTACTGGATAAGGATTAATGGCGTATTGCTTGAATAAGCTAATATTTCTCGTAAAAAGTACCTACATTATAAAGATTTTATATCATCGCGGATTTTTAAAGGTGTACAATACTGTAGTATATTTTTTGATCTATCTTATAAGGTTCAGCCATCGTTTTCAGTGTAAGCACAATAACTTAATCAAAATTACAGTTAAATCAACCTATCTCAAAAACTATAAGAGATACTTTGATCAAACCAAAAATCGTTGAAAGAGTTAATTAGCATGCATCACCTCTATTTTTTTTTAGAATTTTATACCCCGTAGTTATAAAAATAGAGGGGGGGGGGACATACTTTTTACGACTTTGAGAGCTGATATCTCAAAAACCGTTCACTTTAAGAAAAATGTTTTTTAGAAAACTTTATATCATTTTAAAAGACCTTTCCATTGATACCCCACACGGGTATGTACATCAAAAAAAAAAATTTCATCCCTCAGTTACATGTATGGGGGGCCCCACCCCCAATTCTTTTTTTTACTATTTAGTGTCATATTTTTGTAGCGGTTCATACAACACATATTCCCATCAAATTTCATCACTGTAGTACTTATAGTTTCCGAGTAAATCGGCTGTGACAGACGGACAGACGGACATGACGAAACTATAAGGGTTCCGTTTTTGCCATTTTGGCGACGGAACCCTAAAAAGGTACAACTTTCGAGATATAGAGTAATTGTTTCCAAAAAAAGAAAGTTTTGAGGAATGAACACCGTCGCGCGCGCAGCTAATGTGTGTTTCGCGTCACTCGCTACCCCCGCCAATTCCGCGTTAAACCATAACGGCTTCAATTTTTTTCAAATTAATATATCCAATATTAGGTATCTATAAAGACTTTTAATTTGAGT
>CM026292.1:9153109-9223900 GCA_014851415.1 Cnaphalocrocis medinalis
TTATTGATTTCTAGTCGAAAAAAATATTTTATATCTGACCGCTATTAAAACAATGCCTATCGAAACTGCTGACGCTACCGTACTTTTCCCGTTATTGTAAACCATTAACAAATGAGCTGTTATCAACTGAGTTCTGAGTACTACAGCGGGTCTAAGTATATTGGCCACCGAGATAATGATGTTGTCTCTTTTGTCTCACAGTAATTGCCAATACTACTCTCTCTGTCACGCGCTGGCCGATCAGACTTGATGTTTTGTCAACAAAATAAAACAGAGCAAGCAACACTGGCCGAGATCGACAGGCCAGACACATGCTAAAGCCTTAATTACATTACTCTAATGCTATTTCGAGAACAGTTGAGGATCCTCACAAGAACTATAACAGGTCACTGCAGATTGAACAAACAGATAATTACATCACATAAACATTACTTACGTTTAAACTGGTTTTGTATGGTGTTAGTGTCACAGATATCTGACGAATTACGTGGGCTCGTACTATGTAGCTTTGGCCGTTATGCCGCAGTTCTTTCACATTTCTTACATGCTCGGCTAATAGGAATTAATTGCCTTTTATCTCAGTTTGTGGTTGGAAACTAATATTGTGTGTAATAGTTTATAAACCCGGTTTTTATTATTACATTAATTTTACAGTAAAACTATTGAAAAAATTGCACTTAAATAATGTCAACAATACTATTTTAATCTTTAATTTTAATTATATTTGCAAAGAAAACTACCAATGTTGACATTGTTATTATTTCAATTATTTGACAGCTTTCCATTGCAGTAGAATCGTTCAAAATTTAGGTAGGTAAGAAGAGTACAGAATAGTCGCACGCCATATGAATTACTCCATAATTTTATTATAATCTACTGTGAATTAAGAAAGTTATGCTGATTGTAAATTACACTCATAAAAACGTACTTTAGTCAGCAATTGATATTATAAATCGAAAATTAAAAAACCGGTAAAACGGAAAAAAATATCATAAGATTTTCGAACGATCCTAGGTTGAATCAGTAAGCAGACCAGAGACAAGGACTGTATATTTCGTTGAGGGCATAAGCTACAATTCGCGCACGATAAGTTGGCCGGCTTGAAGTTAGGCATTAGTCATCGTTCACGCATGTACAGTCGCGAATAAAATCTAAAATTAAATTTGTACTCAACTCTAATAGGTGTTATTATTTTGGATAGATAATGTCTTCCTCTATAAAATAGATAGATAAATAGTTGATAATTGATTGAATTAATTAAAATCACAAAAATAATTCATAACATTTATTAATCACTACTACTGTCGCTTGTAGCGATGGTTGATATTCCTTCCATGAAAGTATCTACAGTTTTTGAGCAGGATGGCAGATTATCTTCTCTTTCTTCTTTTTCGTCTTCACTCTCGGAAATGCTATCCGATTCCGAACTGTCTTGCCCTGTCCTTATAATTAAAGTTTCGGTGACATCATCAACGACGTGGTCACTTAACTTGTACTCGTTTTCAATTTTAACTACTTTTGCACACAAAGCTCCCCACTCTTGTTTGCCCCATTAACTCCACCTTTTCCTTAATAAGTTGCATAATGGAATTTGTATTCCAACTCACATTTTTTGCTGCTACATATCCTTTTATAGCTGCCCACGCCATCTCGATGGGATTTAGATCCGGGTGGTAAGGAGGCAATCTTAAGACGCTGTGGTTGCTCGAAGGAATATATTATCTATTATATAATTTTTATGAGCATCTTTATTTTTTTTTTATTAAATCGTAAAGCTCTGGCTTCCGCATCGTTTCTTCAAATACTATACCCTTTTCCGTCAACCATGTTTGCATTTCAATTTTTTTTGAATTGGACGTGGGCGCAGGATTGGATAATTTATTATGATAAGGTGCATTATCCATGACGATTACTGAGTTTGGGCGTAAGTTAGGGAGCAATTGTGTGCGCACCCATTTTTCGTAATTTACAAAGTTCATGTCATCATGGTAGTCACCACTTTTTGTTCCCGACTTAAACATGAGCAAGGCATTTGGGACAAATCCATCGTCGGAGCCGGCGTGCACAATAACAATACGTTGGCCTTTAGCTATTGGCCGTTTCAGTCCTTTCGCTGACTTGTCTGACCACGACTTTGATTTCGTATGCGTGGAGTGAACATACGATTCATCTAAATATACAATTGGGCGACCTTCCTCTCTGTATTTTTGTATTTCCTTTAGATACTTGATTCTCTTCAAACGAATGTCAATTTTTTCAATTAAAATCTGTCTGTTATTTTCTGTAGTTATCCATTTAAAACCCAATTTTTTTACAACTTTCCTCAGGCTGGTAACCCCACCTTCAAAATTCATATCCTTTTTCAATTTGTCCAACAGCTTTTTCATGGTGACCAGTTCCTTTTCCGTTTCATGGAAGTGATGGATACACCGTTTAATGACGCCTTGATCAAAATTGTCAATATTTGTAATTGGTTTTTCCTTTACACGGCTTTTGCCAGGAGTGCGAAACACAGAAATCATTTCGTCGGATTGCCTTCCGCTAAAATTCGACGAACAGTCCTCTCCGACAATCCAGTGGCATTGGCCGCTCGTAAATGGGCAGCGTTAACATTTGTTACGCCTTCCTCCTTCTCTTTCATCATATATGTGCCACATTAAAAATAATCTTTCTTGCCTGCCGGCGAAGAACAGTATTACGCTTCGGCATGCTTATAAAGAGTTTACACTCAGTAAATAACAATATTAACACTAATTAACAAGAATGTAACAATCGATAACAATAACAAAAACAATGTAACAACAAAATAACAAAATTAAACTTTAAACAAAAAAATAACGTAACAAAACAATATGGAACCGATTGTACGGAGGAGAGAGATAGCGACGCGAACAACAAACGAATGCTGACGAGTGACTGAAATGGCAAACAATCATGGCGGAACGTCAATAGTGATGTGATGTCAATAGATTATGGAATAGGAATTTCTATTGAATCGATGGATTTAATAAATACTATATTTACTTAATTGTACTGAATATACCTTAAATAAATACTTATTTCAATCTCAAAACAATAGAAATTATAATGCTTGTTCCCGAAATTAAATAATTGTGTCAAATTAGTCATTTTAATTTATATTTTCGTTGTTAAAATCAAAAAAATAAGGATATTGAGGATTGTTTTATATTATATTGAAGTAATTTTGCCGTAATAATTTGCCATTTGTATTTAATCGAAGAAAGGATGTGTTTTTATTTCAATGGAAATATTTTACGTAAATTAATAAAACACCGCCCGCTAGTACTTGGTCCATGTCGATTTAAAATAAAAATGTTTCCATAACACACAACACATAACATTAATAAAATAACCAGAATAAATAATAATTCATAATTTTATTAATATCTAGAATCATAATCGATATTGTATTTATGTAGATAATGAATCGTTATGACATCTCTAGCTGACCCCCGCACCACTCGTCTCGTGTCACCATTTAGTTCTAAAAAACGTTTCTGCGCAACCTCTTGAAGCCAACTTCAAGCCGGCCAACTTATAGTGCGCGTACTGTACGTCTTGTGGATTCCGATATATATGTGCACTAGCGGCCGCCCGCGACTTCGTCCGCGTGGAAAAGTAACTTTTTACCCCCCTTTTAACCCCTTACAACCCCCTTTTCGCAATAAAAAGTAGGCTATGTTCTTTCTCAGGGTCTAGATCATCTGTATACCAAATTTCATTTAAATCCGTTCAGTAGTTTTGGCGTGAAAGAGTAACAGACAGACAGACAGACAGACAGACAGACAGAGTTACTTTCGCATTTATAATATTAGTTAGGATTGTTAAGGGGCTACACGAATGAAACTAGCGCCGCCAACCTATTTACACTGATTGTGGCGAAAATATGAGATTTTTGAAGAAAATAAAACATTACAGACTTAGATCCAAGTAAATTGGATTTTCCAAGATGTAATACAATATTTCTAACACGCGACAAGTAACCATAAAGTTAATTATTGCTAAAAACGGCCACTTTTAGCAATAATTGACATTATTGTTACTTGTCGCGTGTTTTATATATTGTATTGCATCTTGAAAAATTCAATTTACTTTTATCTAAGTCTGTAATGTTTTGCTTTCTTAAAAAATATCGTATTTTCGCCACAATCAGTGTAAATAGGTTGGCGGCGCTAGTTTCATTCGTATAGCCCCTTAATAGGTCAGCAGGCATTTCCCCAGTGGGAATATATTTAATCTTTACAATATTATCATTGATAACATCCCTGATGTAATGATAACGCACGTCTATATGTTTCGACCTGTTATGACACTGTTGACTGGAAGCTAATTTCATGGCACTCTGATTATCACAATGTAAACTAACAACATATAACTGACCAGTAATTTCATGTATCAAATTTCTTAAATAAACAGCCTCTCTGGAAGCTTCTGACATAGCAATATACTCAGATTCAGTACTTGATAGACTGACAGACTTTTGTTTACGGCTCTGCCAGGAGATTGCAGATCCAGACAACATAAAACAAAATCCAGTATACGATTTTCTATCTACGGCATCAGATGCCCAATCACTATCAACAAACCCTTGCAAATCAATGTCATTATTGGTATACTTAAGACAATAATTCTTTGTACATTGTAAGTACCTCAAAATCCTTTTTGCGTAATTATAGCAATTTGTAACAGGTATTAAATTGACTGAGGTAGCTAACAACATAGGCAATGTCTGGTCTTGTCAAAACTGCCAAATACATTAAACTGCCAATGAGTTCTTGATAAGGAACATTAGGTAAACATTCTGTAGATTTTACAACATTCAATTTCTGTTCAATAGGAGTACTCTGAGGTTTACAATCAGACATCTGAAATTTCTCGACTAAATGTTCAATGTACTGTGTTTGATCAATGGTAATAACACTTTTGTTTTCATTTACATTAATTCTCATTCCTAGATACTGTCTGACAGGACCTAGATCCTTTAATTTGAACTCTGAAGCTAATACATTTTTTAATTTTTCAGTCTCATGATCATTATTTGAAAAAATTAGAAAATCATCTACATATAAACCAATAATTATTTTTGTATTACCTTTAGTTTTTGCAAACAAACATGGTTCATATTGACTATTGTTAAAGCCTAATTTACAAAGACTATCCTTTACTTTCTCATACCATGCTAAGGATGACTGCTTTAAGCCGTAAATTGCCCGCTTTAATTTTAACACCTTTCCCCCACTTTTGTTTGCAAAACCTTCAGGTATTGACATATATATATTTTCTTTTAGAACACCATTTAGAAAAGATGTGTTTACATCTAAATGCGTAATATTCATTCCCATTTTTACACTGAGAGCAAATAATAATCAGTAGAATGACGAATCACAGGTGCAAAAGTACGAGTATAATCTACACCTGGCTTTTGCGAAAAGCCCTTGGCCACGAGCCTAGCCCGGTACCGCACATTATTGTCCACATCATACTTTTTCACAAACACCCAACGGCAATTCACTATAGACACATCACTAGGCTTCTCGACGAGTTCCCACGCATCATTGACCTCGAATGACTGCAACTCATCAGCCATTGCACGTCGCCACTGCTCCTTCTCAGGCCCCTCGAGAGCCTCTGAGACCGAGATCTCCTCTGAAGCTGGACTGGAACTGGAGACACACAAGTTGCTAAAACCATATCGATCAGGTTCTTTTCTCACACGTTTTGGTCTAGCAGATTCTGGTGTTGGAATTGGATCTGATGTAGTCTGCACCTCCTGCACCTGCACCTGGACCTCACTTGGTACAGATTCATGAAGATTGTCATCACCATCTGTGTAAACTGTTGAATCTGAAGAGCTGTCATCACGTTTTTCATCTTCTGAAACATAAGATTCCCCCACTGAATTGTTGCTCTCCATCTCCACACTGACCTCTGGTGGCTCCATACTGTGCTGTGCTGTCTTTTCATCCAATACATATACAGCCTCTTTGCTGTTTGCAATATCCCCTGTCTCACCTTCCATCACAATGACGTCTCTGCTTGTGATAATGGTGTTCTTGGCAGGATTATACAATCTATATCCTTTGACGTCCTCGCCATATCCAACTAATATGTGCTGAGTGGTTTTCTTGTCCTACTTGAGGCGCTTCTGTTTGGGAATATGTACCATCACCTTACTTCCGAATAATCTAAGGTGACTTAGGTTAGGTTTTGACCCATGCCACAGTTCATAAGGTGTCTTTGGTACTCCTGACACAATAGACCTGTTTTTCAAATAAACAGCTGTGTTAGCCGCTTCAGCCCAAAATCTCTTGTCCAACTTTGCATCATACAATAGACATTTGCCCTTCTCAACTACAGTGCGATTAGCCCTCTCACAGATACCATTTTGCTCTGGGGTATAACTATTAGTTTTCTGGTGAATAATACCACATTGTTTTAAGTAACTCTCAAATTCTCTACTGCAGTATTCCAATCCATTATCCGTGTGCAAGATCTTTATTTTCTTCCCTTGTTGGTTTTCTATCATACGTTTAAATTCTTTAAATTTACTTAAAGCTTCACTTTTCTGTTTAAGAAAATAGATGAAAGTCATCCGACTATAATCATCCACAAACAGGATGAAATATCTACTGCCATTAAGAGAGTTCACCTCCATAGGTCCACACAAATCACTGTGTATCCGATGACATACCTCTGTACTTCTCTCACCAACATGTGTGAATGGTAACCTCATCTGTTTTCCTTCACAACAAGTAGTACACTCTGCTTTTGTAATGTCAAATGAACCTTTATATGACAAGCCCTCTACTATGCCATTTTTCATTTTGTTCATATCCTGACAATTTATATGAGCTAGCCTTCTGTGCCATAAACTACCGGTAACTGCAGGAGCTGCCAACACATGACTCTGCGCCCGCAACCTTAACTTGTACACACCATCAGTTAAATCAGCTATGGCAACTAAAGCATCATTTCTGTCATAAATATAACAATGTTTTTCTTCAAATACGACATTGTTACCATTCCTGATGAGCTCACTAACTGATAACAAGTTCGTTGTCAAACTAGGCACGCATAGCACATTCTTAATAGTAATGTGACAATCCAAATCTGAGATGATCTTTACATCTCCGGAACAATCAACTGGCACTTTTGATTCATTAGCTACGACAATTTCTGGTAAACACGACGTTAAGTTTATGTTCTCAATCCAGTTCTTGTTTACTGTCATATGTGCACTTTCCGTTTATAAAAACAACATTGAAAACAAATTTATTAGTGGTTTTCTTTAATAATGGGCACTGGTTACGATAATGTCCGCTAGCTTTGCATTTGTAACAAACAATCTCTTTTTCTTTTGTTATTGTTTCTGTCACCGATTTCTTATTTGTCGTAAATGAACCGCCATTTTTCTTTGACTTGAAGTTGCCATGTTTATTTCAAGCAACGAAAGCAGCGCCACCAACTTCCTCATTCGGAACTTCCATGTCAAGCAATTTTGACTTTATGACATCGGCTGTTATCGGAATTCCCGAATGTTCGATAGCCATTATCATCGGGGAATAACGTTCAGACAAACCAGCTAATAATAATGATCCCACCCATTCATCGGTTATTGTAAATCCTGTGCCAATTTAACCTTTGAGCTGTTTCGACCATTTGTGTGACATAGGTAGCCATTGAGTCACAATTTTCCAATCTTATGGATATTAAATGTCGAAGCAAGGTTATTTTTCTAGAAAAGCCGGAGTCGTCAAACATGGTCTTTAACTTAGTCCATAATGCTGCTGATGTTTCCGTATTTCTAATATGCACGTACAATGCTGGATCAATTGTTAATATTAACTTTGCCTTCGTTTTTGCGTCTTCTGCTGATTTAACTTCAAAACCGGCGGGAGGCTTGATGTACTTGTCCGCGCCATCTAAGACCAGTAAGCTTTCAGCCGCAAAACACCATTCGTCGTAATTTTCCCTGCCTTTTAACTTCGGCACACTATTAATATAGTTCGAGTTCATGTTTCCGCGAATCAACAAGCACAATTTATCTATTTTAAACGTTAAAATATCTGATAAAACCGGGAGAAGCCCATAACCTGTAATTAAACTCGTTGAATCTTCGCAACAGACTATATATTTTATTTCATAGAGAACAACTGTCATAACAGAGTAGATACCAAATTACTCACTAGATGGCGTTAGTAGTAGGCAATAAGAGTCTAAACTTTATTTTGATACAATTATTACTAACAGATATGAATGCAATAAAGATGATAGAGAGACCACCAGGAAACAAATAAAAGTATGTACTTTGTGGTACGAAGTGAGGTGTGGTCGCATTACTGCTTCCAAAGCATATGAAATAAGTGTTTGCCGTACACCAGATGGTACATTAGTTTCTGGGTGCTAAAATACCCGACATTGGCAGCTGCCTTGAAAAGATTAGGAATTTGGAGGAAATAGTAAGAAAGGCAATCGTAAGAAAAGGAGAAAAGATGATCGAAATAGTAAGAAAAGATGGTGCTGAACATTGGCCAACAGTAGGTGGGTCACTCCGGTGCAAATTTCCCAAATGTAAAGGCTATTCCACAATTTCGTGTAGTAAATGTGGCGTCAATTTGTGCTTAAATAAAAATAATAATTGTTTTTTAAATTATCATAAAGAATAAAGAAGATTGAGTAAACAATATTTTTTTTATTTATTTAGTACTGAGCTAAATATGTGACAATGCATGATGATGTAAATTTCCATCATATTGTTTTTTACATAATACATATCGTCGTCGTCGTCGAACAAAGACGGATCTACAAAACGTGAAGTTTCCAGGAGAGCATTTTGAAGTTTTGGATTCAGTTTTTATGTGATTAAAACAAAACTAAAAACTTGTTTGATTTGAATTTTGGGGATATTATAAATAATTAGAGCCTTTTTTATATGAACTATAGAATAACATCCTTAAACCCTTAGTTTTTTGTCAAAATCACATGCGTCATTGTTCTACGGACAACTAAGGGGTATATGTGATAATCCGTCACTATTCTACGTTTCTTCTTTATGGACTCAATGACGTATTTTTCTTTAAGTCAGTATACTACACTAAAAAATGATAGAGAAATGAACAAAACAATTTAGAAATTTTTGATAATTTTTATATATATTTGAAAATAAAGGTAAATCAAGGTATCTACCCGAAAGTACACTTTAATTAAGTGTATCTTCTCCAATGATTTTTTAAAACAAATCAACTTTAACAATATAAACACTTAAGTGCCATATATATTATTTATAACTAAAAAAATGGTCTGTTACAAAAGTTTTGTTTTAATAATCAATAATCATAATATTTTTATGCCCATAAGAATTCACCTTACAATGTTTACATAATTATTTGGACTTGAAAAGCTATAATAATATCAGTCTTAATCATTACTTTATAAAAACATCACACCTTTTAGGAAATGTAAAGTATTTTGGTACCTTACTAACAAATCAGCCTTAAATCTTACTTAAAAATATATAATTATATTCACGGTTGACAATAAAAGTAAATCAAGGTGTGTATCCGAAAAAAAAATATAATTAAGTACCTTTATCTTCTCAATGAACTATTTTTAAATCAAATCAACTTTAAAAAATAAACACTTTTAAAGTTCCATATATATTCTTAAAAAAAATGGTCTGTTACAAAATCTATAATAATAATAATATATATTAATATTTTTATGTATATAAGTATTCACCTTGCAATGTTAACACAATTTTTTGTACTTCAAAAGCTATAATAATATCAGTTTTGATCATTACTTTCGTCAAAATATCACATTTTATAGGAAATGTAAAGTATTTTGGTAACTAACCAATCAGCCTCAAATCTTACTAAAAATATATATATTTTACAGATACGGTTTACCCATCTTAGGACATGATAATCAAACATTCAAAATTTTACTGTTCCAATCATAACTTAACTTCAATAATGTATATATTTGATAAAATTACGTTCTCATATACTAAAGTAAAACAGTTTTTCAGTTTTTTTAATCTTCCTCAGAATCTGGCCCAGTTTGTTGAACCTGGCTATGCAGCAAACTTAGGAAAAAGCTATGATAACGACTGGGTATGATTCCTGAATCTACAAAACTTTTGAGATCATTAAATTTATCGCCTGATAAGGGAATTGGCTTTGAATGAGCCATTTTGTACACTTCAGTGTTAGTAATAGTGAAAAGAAAGATTCTATTGTGTTTCCCTATCTTTGCATAATAAGTTCTCCTTTTAAACTCTTTTTTTTGTATATGTGGCTATGTAGAGCAATTGCTTAGTCCTGTCTTCAAAAGCCCAGAACTTTTTAAAAATATCCTTTCTTGTTTCTTCTGAAACTTTATCCTTACATTTTGATCTGCAATTACATACTTCATGCATAGATTTCTCTGGAATAGTACGACCCCTTTTTGAAAAATATGATTTTCCTTCATTTGTAAGTCTTTTCCGTTTAACTTCTCCCCAATCTTCACGGTTTCGTATACGTTTTTTTCCTCTATTTCTTACAAGGGTTGCTGGAGACTGACTATTAGAATTTGAGTACACATCAGTGTTCTGTATTAGTTGGATATTGTCACCATGTTGACAGCAAAATGAATCCTGGCAATTTCTATGTCTGTTTAGTGGGGATGGCATTGGTGTCTGATTTTCTGACAACTCACTAGGAGGCGATGGTTGAGGAATGTCATCAAAAATTGGTGTCAACACTGGTGTATTCACACTTTCATGTAAAGAAATGGCAGATGGAGGACTAATAAGATAACAATAATAAGGGGTAAGAGTTTCTGACGATAAATATGGATCATGCAAGACAAATGACTCTTGTTGATCAGTTTCAGGCGGCGGTTCATTATTATGAGTAGGCGTGTTTGTTGAACACTCTACTATAGATATTATGATTCTGAATAATATATTCGCTGCTTCTTCAACCAGATTGACTACTTCTGAAAAAATAGCATCACCTACAAGCTCTTCCATTTTGTTTATAATTTCAAGATCGGCTTCAGGGGGTAAAGGAGACGATTGATATGATCGTGTAGGATGCATATCTGTAAAAATAAAAGCATGAGTAATATTGTATATAGTAAAATCTATTACAATTTTTTTAAACTCACAACTCGTTAAAAAGAAGCATGGAATGTAATTAGGATATTATAAGTACCTATTATTAAAGTAAGTAAAAGCAAAAATCTTTATTTTTTAATATTTTCAACAGTAAAAATACTGGATAAAGACGCAAGAAAGACGCTTGATCCTAGTACAGAGTCGGTTGTGTACATATGATATAAAAATGTCCAAAGAATAACGTTGCTTCTCAATAAACGTCTAATTTTATTCTCTAGAACAAAGTCGAATCTGTACTTCTGCTACACAAATAAAAATTTTGACACTTCATGATTACTATCGTTTAAATTCGTGTAACAGTCTTTAATGATATAGGATATTAATAAATAGACATACTTTTTTTCATCTACCAACTCCATAGTATAAAGACGGTATGTAATATCCGTCACATTTTTTCTACTGAACTCCCTAGTAAAGTGACGGTTGTGTTCTTCAGTCAGTTCAAAGTGTAAAAATTGATTATCCTAAAAATCTTTACATGATAAACAATTATAATAGTTTCTAAAGACTATTATAGATAATGCTTACCTGATGTAGGGTTTAGGTATTCTTCATCATTTGAAATATTACTTTGAATCTGGTCATCAGTGCGAATAGTTTTCCCATGGTCTTTATTTTTTACTAAATCCAGAATTATTTTTGACCTTTTTGGAGACATTTTAATAAATACTACTAAACTAAACGAAATAAGGACACCACAGACGATATTAATGACAAATTACTTTATTTCAACTTTCGAGCGATCAACGTGCAGTCTTACGTAGAACATGGTCGTGACTAAACGTCCGACAAGCCGCCGCGGGGGCAGGGGGGGTGCGGAAGGACGATCTACACAGACGCTTGTATAAACCTGCCGTTGTACTACGTTAAGATATCAACAACCGTCGTTGTCAGATTACATATCTTCGTTATTATTAATAATTATGAAAAAATAAAAAATAATTTGTAGATAAGCTGCTTAAGATTAGTTTACTACAATAAAACAAAAATTGACGGATGGTCACGAACGCCTTTGTTCGACGACGACGACGATATTTTTATTAACATAAAGATTTTTTGAAATATTTTTCCTTTAATCTAGAACCGTGGTCGTCAAACTGCGGCCCGCGGGCCGCATGCGGCCCGCCGACGTTGTTTGTGCGGCCCGCGATATAGTAGATTTATTTAATTACTAGTCAACTACATATTCGTATTTATCAGAAATCAGTTTAGTACGCATATACTGCGGCCCGGGCCCTGATGTTCATGTTGATATGTGGCCCTTGAAGAGTAAAGTGTGACGACCGCTGATCTAGAACATTAATTACATCGCCCTGATTTATTTAAAAAAATGGCAATAATCATGCGCAAAGAAGGGTTAAGAAATTAAAAACTAAAATTGATTTGTGTGGTTTTATGTTAAATTATGCCATGTTTGCCTGATGGTTTAGCTAATAATGCCATAGTAGAAATAAAGTGCCCTAGTAAAGCAAAATCTATGAGTAAATACTTAACTCTTGAATTCCCAGTGTCACTTGTAGGTGACAGAAAGTAAAACATTTCTTCTACCACACCTAAACTTTATTTTTAAATCCTACCATTTTTATAGTAAAGTTAATTAGTAACACTATTCTTTTTTTACTGGCAACAGTGACCATTATGTCATTTGCCAAATTCATTCATTTGTTTCACGCGGTCTAAAGCAGTTTGGGTTTGTGTGATTTCTTGCATTCTAAAGTGAAATAAAAATGCCTAAAAAGTACCGACAGTCACTCTAGGTACCTCCTATGTGCTTTGTATGGTGTGCGTAGTTATTGTTTATTTAGATATTTTATAAAATTATACGTTTTTAATTGTAGATGTCTAGATATGAATATCTCAAAAAGTACAGCCCTGATAGAAGCAATATTGCTTGAAGGCTTGCCCGATTGCAACGACGTTTCGGAGGTTGATACTTCGGATGAAGAAAATGAACATAATGTTCAACTACCCACACCAGGCGCCTCGAGAAACTTCGATGATGTATTCGAGGAAGCTATCGAACAGGCCTTAGAAAATAGAACAATCATCACGACAACCATCTCCAATAGATCCGGTATCTCCAGTTCCTAGCCTCGTCTCTGACAATTCTCATTATGTCCAACCTTCAACGAGTGAATCCACGACAAAAGGGAATTAAAAGAGTGCACATGGTTGCACCAGAAAACGTTACGGTAGCTGCTTGTGTTAACGCCTTAGGGTGTCCTATTCCTCCTATGATTATATTCAAAGGCAAAAAGCTGAAATCTGATTTTACTGATAACTTGCCCTCGGGATCCTTAGTAAAAATGGCACCCAAGGGAAGCATGGCGACGCAACTGTTTATCGATTTTATTCATCATCTAGGAAAATATATGCCTGATTTATCAATCAAAAAACCAGAAGCATGCGGTATTGCACGAGCCACATCATTTAATGCTGTTAATGTCAAGTCCTTCTTTGATAATCTTCAGGAAGTTTATAGACGATCTGTACAGTTTGGTGTCGGCACCAAAGTTTACAATTTGGACGAGACGTCTACCACTGCGGTGCAACGACCAGGCAAAGTAATCGCTCAAAAGGGTAAAAACATAGCAAAAATCACTAGCGGGGAGTAAAAAATAAACACAACAAACCTGTAGGACGTCCCACATGCTTAACCATGGATGAAGAGATCACTTACTTGCGCTAAGTGATATGGGCATTCCAATAGTCTTGCAAGATTTCAGAGATATAGTTAAAGTTCCTGTATTCAAAGACAACAGCCCTGGTAAAACTTTACATGGAACGCCATCCAGCAAATCAATGTAACGAAACAAGGAGCAAAAGTACGACTTCAAGCTATGTTAGACGTAACTGTTTCTCGACTGGCACGTGTTTTAGATGTGGACCATTTAGCAGGAAAAGATCTGTCCCTAATTTCTAAGTGGGGTTTTGACGGTGCTTCAAGGCAGAGCAACTAGGGGTTGTCCATTAATCACGTGATCTTTTTTTAGCATTTTTTAACCCCCTCTCCCCCATTAGTGATACATAGTGAGGTTTAAGACCACCCCCCCCACCCCCTTCTCGACATCACGTGTATTTTTAGTACCTACAACGAATCTTAAAATTTTCTAAATATTATCTTAATTTAAATACAGGTATAAACTATAATCTTATTTTATTCTGAAATTAAGGAAGATAATAAAAATGTCTACACCAGGTTGCAAGTTTTTATTTTGTTTAAAAATCGCGCGTTAGACGAAAAAATAAATACACGAGATATCTTACTACACCTCCCCCCCTCCCCCTTGTGTTATTTTCGTGATTTTTATCGAACCCCTCCCCCCCCCTTTCAACCTCACGTGATTAATGGACAACCCCCTACAAACAAAAACTGGCTGGAGATGCAGACGCGTCAAGCATTTTTATGTGCTCATTTGTGCCTTTGCGTCTGATCTGTGGTGAAGATGTTATTTTATTTGGCAGAATCCAAAGCCGTCTTCGACTTTATTCTGTAGACCAATCTATTTCAAGTTGCCAGTGAAAATAAATTGAATATAAAGACGAGATGGCTAAAGTTGAGGCCGAGATTACAGCTTTAGAGCCGTCTGTCATTGGGAACAACATTAATGTGAAACATTCAATGTTTAAGACTATGATAGATGGTAAAATAACATCACACCTGTCGCAAACATCAATGCAGATCTGTGATATCTGCAAAGCTGTACCCAGTGTGATAAACGATTTGAAAAAGATACAAGAGTAAGTTGAATTAATAGCTTCGTTTACTCAAAATGTTAACTAGGTAACTTGTCTATGACATTTTTTTTTTTTCAGTAAAACTATTTCATCTGACCATTATAAGTATGGTTTGAGCACTTTACATGCATGGATCAGATGCATGGAATGCATGCTAAATATCGCATACCGACTGGACTTCAAAAAGTGGCAAGCCAGAGATGAACCCAGTAAAGCCATGATGAAGAATCGAAAGTTAAGCATTCAGCAGAAGTTTCGAGATCAAATGGGCCTCTTGATAGATGTTGTTAAACAAGGTAATAGGATTGAAAGTGTTAAATTTTAATTTTTCTATAAAATTTTTTGTAAAAAAATAATAAGTACCAAAATAGATATGAATAAGAAAATGTATTATTTCCAAAGGTGCTGGAACCACAAACGACGGCAACACGGCAAGAACATTCTTTAGAAATCCTGAGAAGACTGCCGAAATTACCGGATTTGAACCCTGAGCTCATCCAAAAATTTGCAGTCATCCTTCGTGTTGTATCATCAGGGCAACCTATTAATACTGACACGTTTGCTGATTTCGCGCAAGAAACTGCTCGGTTGTATGTGGAGCTTTATGGCTGGTATTTTATGCCTGCTAGTGTCTATAAACTTCTGTTGCAGGGTGCCGAAATCATTAAACATTTCAGTATTTTACCAATAGGTCAACTTTCGGAAGAAGCCTCTGAAGCTTGAAATAAAGACTTTAGAAAAATGAGAGAACATCATACGCGTAAATTTAATCGAGTAGTAACGAACGAAGATATTATATTCAATGGATTCATCATATAGTCAGATCCATACTTGTCAAGCATTCGTCCAGTGCTGAAAAAAAACGTTGAGACAGGAAACTGATGATATGAGGCTTCTTCTTTTATCTGATGGCAGACAGGATAAGGAAAACATTGAATTTGTCGATGATGACGATAAGGAAACAATGGAATTTTCCGAGAAAATGGTCTCATGTGATACATCACATGAGACCATTTTCTCGTGGTACACCACGCGTTATCATAGTTTTGCCTGACATTAATGTTTTAATATTGACAGGCTATGATAACGCTTCAATGTAAGCCTATTTTATGATCTATAAAATTTTATAGATTTTTCATATCCTCGGCCTTGGTGACCATGACATTAAGCACGTACGCACCATAGGAATTGTACTACCTTGGTACTTGTGATATCATAAATGGATGATGTAAGGTCGGGTAACGTTACTACAGAGTACTTTTTAGTTACAATAATCCCAAATACTTGTAGTATCTTTTAATCACAGAAACTCATTAATATTTACAAAAATATTTAGTCGAAATAAAATTCAAAACTTGAATAAAATTGGTAATCGTCGGAGGGTTTCTAATAAATGGCCGATAGATATATCACCGTGCAAATTTCATGTTTCAACAAAACAAATTTCATGAGCATTTCTTGTGTAAATTGGTCTTTCAGCATGTGTTTTTTTTTTCTTTCTGTAAAAATTACAATCTATTTTTAGCCATCATATTTCGGATGTTGTTCAATAATGCATCTTTTTGTATGACATTTAAAAAGTGTATTATGTTCGGCTTCTTTTTTACAATTTCGCGATTTAATTTGTAGTGCCAGCCCTCTAAATAGTTAGTTGTTCGATGCTGTTCTCCATAAACGTTCCACGTTTGAATCCACCCATCTTTCACCCATTGCTTTTCCATATACACACGAAACTTCTCCATGGCCTCATCTTCCGCTTGCTTTCGCGTTATGTATGACCAACCGTTTTTTACTTCAGACGGTGGCACTAAAGGAAGCACTGCACTTAATGCCACTTCGCGAAGTTTCGTTAGATTATTCGACTTAGTTAATTTCAAAATAGCATCCTTTATGCCAAACAGCTTTATTGTAGTGGTAGTAACATCCACTTACTATCACAGATGGGAACACTGTCGCTTCATAATCCGTTTTGTATTTACTGGGAATACTGTGATTCCAACCCGGTACTTGTGCTTTGATCATAGAAAATAAAACGACGTAAGTCGACTCTTTTCTGTCACTCATAAGACCGTATACAAGTGGAACAATATTTGTTTGGTGACAAGTACTAACTACATCATCATGTATGGTATAAACTCGCTGAAATGCAGCCGGGCAAAGTTTAAACGTCCCATCACTGTAATACTCTTTAATTTCCAGTAAAAATTTTCTTGAGTTTTTGGAACAATACAGGATAACTATTGTGTTATTGCAGTTATAATCTGCCATTAAGAAGTCTTCATATCCGGTAGGAATTTCTACTTGTTTTACTTCGTTGCATTGAATTTTATCAAGTCGTGCTGCTTTATTCCTGTATTTATACAGAGACAGGGCTGTCTTAAACTAGGCTGGGGCCCTTGGGCACACAAAAGTTGGAGGCCTTTTTGGAAAGTAAAAAATACGAAATATACAAACTAACTAAAATTCTTAAAATAAGTTTAATTGCTTGCTATTATTACCTATTATTTAATCATTTATTATAAGTTTATTATAAGACATTGTAGGTTTTTCTGGGCACGGGCCCGCGTGCCCTTATGGCAAAGTCGGTATTGTACAGAGATGATTTAACACTTTTAAAGCATGGTATTTTACCCGTAGCTATGAGATCTAGTCCTCTATTTTCATACAAAGCAATCATTGTATTATTATAAAATAGACGTTGGATATAAGACAAACTTTTTTATACAGTAAATAAAAAAAACATCGGGTAACATAATACCAGAAGATCGTAGAGGGCGCCATGGTAATACCGACACCTACTGGTATTACCATGGCGCTATTGTTGAACAAGAATGAATTAAGAGACAGACAAATTGATCCGAAAACTACAAATACAGCTTTATAACCTTCGACTATTCCTTACCTATTTTAAAACGAACATCTCTATTTTTTACTATACTGATAAACTTACAGCATACAACTTGGCTGTACCCTGTTATAAAGACAAGTCAGCCACTAACGCTATCTGGGATGATAAAAGGAGCGACGAGATGGAAATGACATAGCCAGCGGATTAACAAAACTTCATAAGAAAGGCGATTTGCAAAGCGGCTTGGCACCCCAGTATTTAACGCGCTTAAGATGAACTCTGCCCTCGCCACCAATACTTCATCATGGAGCTCTTTGGGACACCTTGAAAAGTCAGACGCAATCTTAGGAGCCATAACCCATGGACTCCAGGCCAAATAAAATCACACCGATGCGATAACCAAGGAATTGTTATCCACCCGTTATCGGGTCTGACGCATAATGTGCACTTCGCAAAATGAGCACTCTCATCAAAATGTCAATTTCGCAGAATGAGCATTTCTCACAACGGGCACTTCTCATAATGTGCATTTCTCAAAATGAGCATTTCGCAAAATGTGCACTTCGCAAAATGTGCACTTCGCAAAATGTTCACTTTTTCTAAGATATGATTAAATGAGCTGTGTAACACAAAGGTTAGTCCCAAATATAAAAATATTATATTCTTGTATATTATAGGTACTGGGTATTTAAAATAAAATAAACACTTTTACAAAGTAATCATTCATTTATATTAAAAAGTATTGTATTGATCGTCATTTTTACGTCTGTAAAAATCTTGCAAAAAATAATTGAAATCAGAAACATCCACTTTCATTTATTTTTTAAATATGCTAATCTCTCCTATTTTATAAAAAAAAAGTGTGAAGATTGAAGCAGGTAATTATACACAATTTTAAGAAATTTTGATTACTTTAACAGCAGTTGTGAAACAGACCCTAAAGTATAATAATATGCTAATCTCACCTATTTCAAAAAAAATAGTAAAACTGAATAGGACAACCACATTTTACGGATAGGATATTTTACAAGTTTATAAGTCATTATATTTTTGTGAAAATTAAGTAAAAAATAAATGAAAGTGGATGTTTCTGATTTTCAATTATTTTTGCAAGATTTTTACAATAATACGTAAAAATGACGATCAATACAATACTTTTTAATATAAATTAATGATTACTTTGTAAAAGTGTTTATTTTATTTTAAATACCCAGTACCTATACAAGAACATAATATTTTTATATTTGGGACTAACCTCTGTGTTACACAGCTCATTTAATCATATCTTAGAAAAAGTGCACATTTTGCGAAGTGCACATATTGCGAAGTGCACATTTTGCGAAATGCTCATTTTGAGAAATGCACATTATGAGAAGTGCCCGTTGTGAGAAATGCTCATTCTGCGAAATTGACATTTTGATGAGAGTGCTCATTTTGCGAAGTGCACATTATGCGTCAGACCCAACAAAAGGTCTATGTCATATAAAACATTATAAAATGCATATGCTTGGTATTGTAAAATTAAATGTTATATAATGTTTAGCTTATTTTGATAAGTGGGGGTGTTAGTAATAATTATATCAAAATAAAGTTTAGACTCTTATTGCCTACTACTAACGCCATCTAGTGAGTAATTTGGTATCTACTCTGTTATGACAGTTGTTCTCTATGAAATAAAATATATAGTCTGTTGCGAAGATTCAACGAGTTTTATTACAATATCAAATGTTGCTTTCATACTCTATGAGCTTCTCTAAATCAATTTTGATTTCTTGACACTAATTTTTCAGGAAATTGTGCAGAGAGTACTGCATAACACAAGTATGTTTAAAGTCATGCTGATCAGCAGTTTAATTTCTTTTTTCTTTGCCTTGAAAATTAAATCATCAACTACTGATGAACTTGATGTATGAGGAACTTCTTTTTTACACAGCTGGATAGCTGTGATGTACTTAGGTACTAGAGAGTAGTACTAAGTCTAAACAGAATAGGTTTCTTCCAGTAACACTCTATTGATGTACGTGGAGGTTCCTCACTGCGACGATGAGCCCACATGAATGCAACTGCATGCTAACAACCACCAGCCGAAGCTGCTCAATCGTGGCACTTAGGCTGCCTGTCCATTTAAGCGGAGCGATGCGGCGGAGCGGAGAAACGGACAAATATTAGCCAATAGTATTACACAAAAATTCCGCTAATCTAATTGAATTGGCTAATATTTGTCCGTTTCTCCGCTCCGCCGCATCGCTCCGCTTAAATGGACAGGCAGCCTTAATGCAAACGCGTCGTGGCAACTAATAATTTCACCGTCACTTTCGTTCACCGTTATTGTGTAAGCAGAAATGTATTTACTTACAATTTTTCTTTTACTTGTATAGGAAGGCAAACGAGCATGCGGGTCATCTGATGGTATGTAAACACCGCCGCCCATGGACATCAGTCAGCTACACCAGAAGGAATGCGATAAGATTGGGTGCTTGTTGTTGGCTGGCCACACCAAAAAATACATGCCTATAATTATGGCTGTGGGACATTCCGGGATAGAAATTTCATCAGACGGCATTAAATTACATTTAGTAGAAGATCCGTAGAACATCGACCTTCACCGGGCTGATAATCGAATGAAATATCCTTTATGACAAATTTTATATACTAGAAAATATATTAAAAATAGGTTTGCTAAAAAAATCCTGGACAGACTATTTTTAATTAATTTTTAAAAATAAAATATTTAACTAAATTTTGCAACATTAAGATAATAAGAAAATTTTCATTCTTACTTAAAGTATAAAACGTATAGAATGTGCCGCCATTGGGTTGTCTAT
The DNA here is from genome assembly GCA_014851415.1 of Cnaphalocrocis medinalis. Lineage (NCBI taxonomy): Eukaryota > Metazoa > Arthropoda > Insecta > Lepidoptera > Crambidae > Cnaphalocrocis > Cnaphalocrocis medinalis. The sequence continues at coordinate 9,173,706 of CM026292.1, forward strand.
TATTTACCTGGACAGAGAACTCGGTTGTCAGGTATAAACAGGTATGTCGATGGCAGTTTACCTTCACTTGAAATGATAATAAAAAAATTGGCGGCACATTCTATACGTTTTATACTTTAAGTAAGAATGAAAATTTTATTAAATATTAAATTTAGTTAAATATTATTTTTAAAAAATTAATTAAAAATTGTCTGTCCAGGATTTTTTTAGCAAACCTATTTTTAATATATTTTCTAGTATATAAAATTTGTCATAAAGGATATTTCATTCGATTATCAGCCCGGTGAAGGTCGATGTTCTACGGATCTTAGACTAATTGATGGATTTTATAAACGTGTGACTAATCAAAAGAAGGCGTCAACACTTAGAAGCCGACCCCAAGATTTCCGCCTCAGATATGGTCTGTATTAGATTGTGTGAACGCTGTTATCCAAACTACTCAAAACAATATAGAAAATTGGCCTAATTGTTGGAATAGCTTGCTGAATAGGAAAAAAAACAATATCTATAAATCGATGAAAGACTTGCAAAAAGAACAAAAAAATACAAATTTTAAGATTGAAAGAATTAATGCCAAAATAAAGAAACGTTAATAGTTAGAACAGTGACCAGCCAAAAAATCTTGAAATTTGTGGGCGAGTTTTTTTCGGGTGTTTTCCCCAAAGCCGCCGCCTGCCAATAAACAGTTTGTTGGTATTAATATACAATACATAAATAACTACAAAATTGTAGTACGTAATCTGGCAGTCAGAGAAATATTCTTTAGTCAAACTGCAGAAAATTTAAAGAACACGCTTTTAGAAGTGCTGGCAAATTGTAAAATAGATTTACATAATGTTTACACATTAACTACATATAATGGTGCAAATTACTTAAAAATTACAAAGCTTTTAAATCAGGATATAGGTATTGGCAATGAGATTGAGAATAACGGGTGGCGAAAACAGTGATCATAAAGATGAAAATGTACCTACTAGATATCTTTGAATCAGGCAACTTCGAATCAGGCGTAGAATCAATCAATGCTTCGTTTTTGAACGAAAATGTTGAACAAGAAAATAGGTACGAGATTCGACAGATTGCATGTGCAGCACATACTCAATTGTGTATTAAAGATGTGTTAAAAAATTATTACGAAACTGTAATTGAAACGTGTAATTTGCTTAAATACATAATGCATGCTTACATATATTTATGTTCAATGTAAATGTTACATTACAACAAGTCTAGGTATTTTTTTTTGGTTTGGTCATGATTTAATATTACATTTTTTTAAATTACATAAGTTATTTGTGTATGAGTTTTCAATAGCTATGACCATTCAATCAATTAATAATAAATTGTTTAAGTCAGAAGAGGAAACAGAATCATTTGTTGGATTTGTTGCTAGTCCACAACCATTTTGTGGTGGGGGAACAGAGAACTGAGACAGAATTTGATCATGTTATTTTTTGTCATATCCTTTGGTTGTTTGGAAATTAGTCTTTTTTTGTTTAATAACAACAGTTTTTTTTGTTGCTTTTAGGGAGTTGAGGTGCTGTTGAAATCAATGAAGAGTTCGAATACGAAGGTGCTACAGGTGAGGGAGAAGATGACATAACTGAAGAAAATGATTTCTTAAAAGGAAATTTAGACGCTGCTTCAATATAAGACACTGCATTGGATGACATAAATTGTTTAATATTAGTTTGACGGATGTACTCAGGGCACTTTTTGTTATTCGCCTGATGACTACCACTGCAATGGATGCAAAGGAAATCCTCTGACTCGGGACTTTGCTCCCTGTGTGGTCCTTCGCACATTTGAAGCATCTCGGTTTGCTTCTGCATTGCACTCTTGTGTGACCAAAGCGACAACAATTGTAGCAGATTACTGTTGGGAAGACATATTGGTCAACAGGTAAAGATGAATAAAAGGAGTAAACTCTCTCTGGGAGAGTCTGGCCATCAAAAGTCAGAACCACAGATTGGGTTGGAGTCCATGATACACCTTCGAAATTTGCATCTTTGCGCGATAGACGTCTAGTTCTGATGATAGAACCACACCCTTCAGGAACTCTTATATTTTCAACAATTTCCTCATGTGACCATTCACAAGGAATCCCCTTAACAATTCCCATTCTGCTAATATTGTAAGAAGGAATGGACAGCTCGTAATTTAGCGTTAATGATTCATTCGCCAAGAATGTATTAGCTGCATTTGGTGTTTTAAATTGGACAGCAAGCCGATTGCGTCCAATGCGCTTTATTCCGTCTTCTAATACATTTTTCAAATTGTTTTTAAATAGAAAATTCCCAAATATGGGATGGAGAGTGGTGCCATCACTGGGAGAGTCTTCTTTTGATTGTACATGTACAATATAGGGGCCAGAATCTTGTTCAATGTAGCGTTTTCTAAATACGTTTTGGCCATGGCTCATATTGCTATCATTTGACTGTGGGGCAGGGCTGGGACTGGGAATTGGACTTTGTGGAGTCTGAAGGACCTGGAACATGTTTTCATTAAGTGCAATAGGCCGGGAAAGTGATTTCAATTTACCTTTGAAAGATGGTGGATTTCCTTTCTCGTTTTTTATCTTTATCAGTGTTTTCTTTATCACTATCTGTATTTTTTAGGAAGGCAGATTTGCGGGACGAAATGAAAGAGTCTACTTCTAATAATTGGAGGAGAGGATTTGATGGAATGGGAGGAGGGTCTGGATCAGGAGGTTCAATATCCATATTGGACAAACTACTGAGAAATGTTCAAAAACTTACCGATATCAGAATCTACACACACTGAATATACAAGTTATATAATAACGGGTGGCGCAAAAGTAAAGACCCTATTTGGTTCAGCTATAACATTTTTTCTAAATTAGAAAACTAGATTTAGGTTTTTTTTAATGTATATTTGTGCCATTAAATTTCGTACCATTAGGATTTAAAGATGATGTCTTTTAAATGGTGACCTCCAGAGTTGATACACATTTGAGCCCTATTTATGACATTTTGCATAACTTGCCGTAACACTTCCTGCGATATGTTCGTTATTTCTTGACGAATGTTTTCTTTTAGAGCTGCGAGAGTCTGTGGCTTGTTCACATACACCCGAGATTTCAAAAAACCCCAAAGAAAGAAGTCTGGACTGGTCAGATCGGGTGATCTTGCAGGCCAAGGCAAATCGCCAAAACGAGAGATAACTCGGCCTGGAAAAGCGTCCCTCACTAAGTCCATAGTGTCGCGCGCTGTGTGTGCCGTAGCGCCGTCTTGTTGAAACCAGATGTGCTCCAGCCCCAATTCGTCCAAACTGGGTATCAAAAACTCACGTAACATGGTTCTGTAGCGTTCTCCAGTGACAGTTATCGCATTGCCTCCAGCGTCTTCGAAAAAATAGGGTCCGATCACTCTGTCAACACAGATGCCACACCATACAGTAACTTTTAGTGGGTGTAGAGGTGTTTCTTGAATAATGCGCGGATTATCAGTGCCCCAGAACCGAGTATTCTGCTTATTGACATGCCCTGAGAGATGGAAATGCGCTTCGTCACTCATAACCAATTTTGAAGGAAAATCATCCTCTTCAAGGTTGAGGTTTATGACGCGCTGGCAGTAATCTAGACGAGCTCGGTGGTCAGCAGGCAGCAGCTGATGAGTCATTTGAGTTTTATACGGGAACATCTTTAAGTCTTTCACCAAAATACGCTGCAGGGTCCGTCTGGAAATGCCCAATTGCGTGGCACGTCGCCTCGTTGATGTTTCTGGACACTCTTCCACATCTTCGCGCACAGCATCGATATTTTCAGCTGAACGGCCTGTTCTTGGTCTCCCAGACTTAGGTCTATCCAATGTTGAGCCAGTTGCTTCAAGGCGTGTGGCAAAGCGTCGAATTGTGCGACCAATTGGTGCCGGACGGTGGGGAAATCGTCGACGAAATTCACGTTGTGTTCTTATCACTGATGAATTATTCCGTAAGAACATTGACACAATTATTCCACGTTCTTGGGGAGTAAAACGGTCCATGTTTATTTTCAGTGTATTTTACATTTGTTCACTACACAATTTTCAACAACAGAATGACAGAAAATGTCATATAAAAAAAATAAAAGTATTTTCTTTAGTGCCAGTACTTTTGCGCCACCCAGTATTTACAATACTTAGAGAGAAATATACAATGAAATCCATACTTCCATACTAATATTATAAATGCGAAAGTAACTCTGTCTGTCTGTCTGTCTGTCTGTCTGTTACTCTTTCACGCCAAAACTACTCAACGGATTTAAATGAAATTTGGTATACAGATAATCTAGACCCTGAGAAAGGACATAGGCTACTTTTTATTGCGAAAAGGGGGTTGAAAGGGGGTAAAAAGTTACTTTTCCACGCGGACGAAGTCGCGGGCGGCCGCTAGTAAATAAATATGTGGGCAACCCACATACTTACATACAGGTAACATTACATAATTATAATAATAATATAGCCTTTTATTCGTTCACAAGATTTCATTTACAATAACTTTAGTTTCTTGTTAGTTTACAAGCTCTTGTGCTCGTTTGCCTTGTAGGCAGAAGGCCTCCTCCAGCATTTTGTTGCTTCTGGCTGCCACATTACATAATTACTTTAATGTAAACAATACAATACATAATTTAATACATAACACGTACATAAACATTAATATACAAATAGGTACATTTCATACATATACGTAATTACAATACTTTACATACAAATTAATTCATAATAAATATTAAAAGTTGGATTCGTTCGAGAGCTCACGCAACGATCGCGCTGTGTCAGCCGGAGACGCGCGGGTGCCGGGGAGCGGCGACAGACCAATCAGCGGTGCGCTAGCGCGCCGGCCCGTACCTCTGCCCCCTCGAGCCGCGGACGCGCACCGATAGCGAGCGATCGGCCAACTCCAGTCACGACCCGAATCTCTTACGCGGAGCTTGCGCAGCTCTTATCGCGACTACTTACATCGTAACCTAACTTACCTTCTATACTTACTCGTAATCACTGCCTACTGTACTTACTCGTAGTTAACCCGACTCTGTACTTACCGGTTAAATAAATAGAAGTCTGGCTGCATTCTAATTCTCTTCATACCACTCCTTCATACCTACTACAAACTACAACCTACCTACCCAAAAATAAATAAAAACTACAAACGCCCTTTTTCAACTTCCCGCCAAAAAGTCCAATTTTGACATCTGTAATGAGTGTTTTGTTGTACGTCCAGAAATCCATTTAAAAATAAAAAAATTGTGGTAAAAGGAATATTGGCTTTAACACCTACAGTATCATTTTTTTGTATCTAGTAAGTTTTGGAGTAATTAATATCTAAAAAAGCGTAATGTGAATCCGGGAAGCCCAAAAACATAAATGGCATTTTAATTTTCATATCAATTTTTCGATGAAATGTTGTCAATTGTGAGCGAACAATTGAATTTATTATTGAACATTTTAGATGTTAAGATTTTACTCATAACCTTAAATAAATTTCATTGATTTAGGTACGATAGTTAATAAGAAAAACATTACATAATGTACAGGAATATTTTATACGTAATGCATAAAGCTGGTTTGAATACGTAATGCATAAATGAAGACAACAATAAAGTGTTAACATCGATAAATTGTGTTTTATTTAAATGAATTAATCTGACAGCTCATAGCTGTTATGTTCGACATAAATACTCTGACAATGAAGTCATGAAAAAAAACCTTTGATTATTTTCATGACATCTTATTTAAATCATAGATATGCCCTCACCATAAAAGTCTGACTAACATAACGAGACTATAAAGAATGGCGGCATATTCAAAAAATCTTGGGACGTCAACACTTATTACACTCTGAATAAAACCGTTTAAAAACGACGATAGACAAGCAACGATATTGAATACCCTAGATACACTGACAGCGCTCAAAAACTGTCTCGCAAAACGAGTGCTTACACACGGCTTAAGCACTCGTTGGCTTGCAGTCACGCGCGGACCGTACAAGCGTCAGTATGCCGAAGTGCTCCGTGAAAAAGTGCAAAAACAATACTTTAACCACACGAAAAAAGGATGGAGTTTCGTATTTCCGGTAAGTATTAAATCCATCTTTGATAATAGAATGCAATAAAGGTGCAAAGTTATCCTAAAACGTGCTAAAATTTTAATTTTCTAGAAAAATCTGATAAATCAAACACGCGGTTGGCTGTTCAGTTGTCCCTTTCTCACGCGCTGCGGTATCAATGCTTCTAACGCATTCACACAAATTAATATTTGGAACATAGTAGTCATGGAGTCGCGTTGTACTAAAGTTTATTATAGTTATTTTAGAGAAGGAATGTAAAGACTGTTCACAATATCTGACAAGAACAAAGAAATGGACTTTTATTTTGTCGTATAAAATATTATGTTCATCATTTCAGATTTCCGAAAAATGAAATAGAAAGAGAAAAGTGGCGAAAAATTATAGCTGCAGAGAGAGGAGAAGAATTTTTTAAGCCTAATGAACATGTTGGCGCGCTCGCGCTAGAGGACGGACGTGCGCACGAGAGCGTCGCGATTTAAAAAAATATTTTTTAGTTACTTACGTAAAAGTTATTGGTGATTGGTTAAAATGGGGACGAAGTGTAATGGCTGTGATTCAGTGATATATGATATATCTTTTATGGAGTGTTCGCAAGACACCTGCAAGAAATTATATCACTTGAAGTGTCTCGCACTGACGGAAAAAACATTTGAAGGTTTCACCCAGGAATACAAGGATAAGTGGCTGTGTCCAGAGTGTGGGCGCGATCTCCCTAAGCGTAGCAACGCGGATACTCCTGTCCGAGGACACATGATGAACCAGACATTTACCCCGAGCGGCTACGTCAACACGGAGCGGGGCAGCCGGCCCAGAAGAGGCGAAATACAAATTGATGAAAATGAAATGCAGACTATGATATTGAAGGAAATAAAAGAGTTTCGAATAGAAATGAGAACTAAAATGAAGGAGCAAACAGAAGAGTATGAATGTCTAAAAAATAGATTTATTTCGACGGAAAGTGAGTTACAAAATCTACGTAAAATATTGGAGGTAATACAAGAAAAGGCTAATAAAGTAGATGGGCTTTCAAATTCACACGCACGGATGCCCATAATAAGGAGCAATTCAATCACATTTATGAATTAACCAAAGCGATCATTGCAAAATATGTAGATGTGCGTTTGCATTATATATGCAAAAAAGAAAACATTGAAAAAAAATACACATCAAAACGGCAATTATATAATAAATTAAATTTGTTTCAAGGTACATAATCATTAAATAATCTTAATTTTACATACCTTGTTTTATTTTACTTTACATATTATCTTTAGAAAATTTACAGCGAATGTTACAAATGAATAATAATTTATAGCCATACCTATAATAATCACTATGAGTTTAATTAATAAGAAAACAGTTGCTACAAGAACTATTAATGAGTCAGTAAACAAATGAAGATTTTTATTTCTTTCAATTAAATACATTATAAATAAAAAAAATTACATCGACGACGACTCCTCTTACTCTGTTCTAAGTTCAACAATTTTATGATTTTCAAATAGCGCAAGCAGAACTAGACCTTTTTCAAATTACTTTATCGTCTTTACAGCAGTAAAGCAATAAAATTTTACGAGCTTGCTGCCTGCGTACATTCAAAAATGTCTTAACTCTCGGACGCGTGCATTTAAAGTGAGATTGTAATTTCTGTGAGTTAAGGTCTATTTTTGAATATTAAAATTAATGTTGATATAATTTTCGTCATACGTGCACCTCCCACCATTGGTAACTACTTTCAGGACAGTTTTTGAAGGCGGTTTTATATGTAATGTTGCTTCTAGGGTATTCAATTTCGTTGTAGACAAGACATAATCTTGTGGCGGAAGAAATATTTACTGGCTATAAAAGAATATTGCAGACCAGGAAAAGCCATATACTACCAAGATGAAACGTGGTTGAATGAAGGCCACACCGTCAGCAAGTCTTGGGCGGACATGAATACTGAAACACCACGACAAGCCTTCCTCGAAGTTCTGACAACGGGGTTCAAGGCCCCTACAGGAAAAGAAAAACGCCTAATAAATCAGTCACATAGTAAACGAGGAAGGCAGATGGAGGTTTATTAATGTTCGAGTCAAAATAAGATTTCAGTGACTATCATAATGAGATGAATGCAGAGCATTTTGAGGAGTGGCTTAAGGGGATTTTGCTAAAATTAAAAAAAGATTCAGTCTTAGTACTGAATAATGCCCCTTACCACTCCCGTAAAATAGAAAAACCTCCAACAATGTCGTGGCAAAAATCCGATATACAGGAGTGGATGAGATCAAAAATTTTTAACTTCGACGCACATATGATAAAAGCACAATAGTTTACTATGTTGCATACAATATGACGGACGACATACGAGCGAAAATGTGTGCGAACTTTTAAAGTAAGAGATGGAGAAATGGAAAATTTTGCACAAAGTTATTGCTATCGTCAGCGATAATGCTAATAATATTGTTGCAGCTGTTCAGAGTGGTGGTTGGCGCCATATTGGTTGTTTCCGAATGCACCGTACACTCAAGGCCGCAATTGTCGCACGTTGCCATAACTCAAATCAATGGAGATAGTACTCTTAGGACTACGATCAACAAAAAAAGAAGACTCAGGGTTTAGCCCCGCACAATTGACGTTCGGTAAATTAATTAGACTGCCTGGCTATTTTTTGTCAAAACAGACAAAAACATAAACGACACGGAATACACCGTTAAGATCATGGATACGTTAAATAACATTCAGCCAACGCAACGTAGGGAAGCTGATCGCCGTCAAATTTTCATACACGAGTATGGCCGCGAAAAATTGTACAGTAACAGTCGTGAATTTGTAACACATGGTAACATACGTGAAGGAGGTAACACTAGTGCACTATCTTAGGCTTAGTATACCGTAAAATTCGATGAATAGGGACGTGGGTGTAAATAGGGACGAAACAGAAAAATATTTTAAAGAAGACCTTATACTTTGTGCAATAAAGTTTGAATTATTGTATCATTTTAAAGTTTAGTAGAATTGTTTATTTTGTTTCTTGGCAACACTTAATCTCCGTGAAGTTGGCTAAAAGTCGTCGAAACGTCAGTTCAAAAAGTATCTTCAACGAACTATGTTTTTATGTCTCCTAAAACTTACAAAATACAAATACGAATACAAAATACAAATATTTTATTTCCACAAAATTGTTACATAACACACTCTTATATTCAACTGAACAATCTTTACTGTTTTACGCGCTACTAACCACCGAAGTTCTGGACAGAAATGGGACTAAGGCTTAAGCGTCATATAATCGAAAGCCGGGGGGGCTTAGGGCCCCCCCCCCCTGGTAGAGCGGGAAAACGATAGCGGCATGAGGACCGACTGGATCACGATCGCTCGAAACAACAAAATGTAGAAAATGTATGTGTCATCATAATAAAATACCTATTATTACATACTAATTTGGTACACAAGGAAAAGTAACTTAAAGATAAAACAGGAAATAATTTAAACGTACATACATTTCTAGGTTGTCCAACTACGTAACAAAACAGGAGAGCAACCTGTAGGCCCCACCCTGTGTCGTGGGTACCTACTTGGTGAAAACCAACTAAACTTGCCCAATTAATTGGTATATTTGATTGTTTTTCGTTGCTGAAGTGGGTGCCAGTATATAATAACTACCCAGCAATACATGAGCATCAAGTAAGTATAACATTTTTTACTTATTAAAATTAGAAAACACAAATTTTTGGAAGTCCTACATATTTATCTCGAATCGTAGAAAATGGGGATGATAATTGGGTGAATAGGGATTAGTACTAGGCTGGATGGGGACGCCGTATTTAATAATAGAGACGAGAAATGTATCTATATAGACGACAACAGTGTGAAATGAAACAATCTCGCTAGGGCTGTTATAAATATATTCGTACTTACCTACCTTCGTTTTTTCATGAAATAAAATTAAGAACCTACATATTGCTTTAAATAGTTTAATACTTTGTACGAAATTCATTTCATAAGTAAATGAAAATAACACTCAATAAAAAATGGTTTAACCGTTTTTTATACATTCCAGTCATGTGTAGGAAAGGGTTAAACCAAGTTATTAAATATATATTATATTATACATATTTTAAATCGTTTCTACATATTTTTCAATATGTAGTTAATCAATCACATTTTTTTTTTAATATTATTATGTAACGGGACTAGCACGGTAAGTGTCGCGTCGGCCCATGAACAGCTGCAGTGTCATGGGAAATTACTGTCTGGCACTGCCCTGCGCCCGAAACACGAGACAGCAGTTATTAGCTCTTATATACCCAGTAATTTCACTAGCTCCAGTGCCCTTTCCCGAAACACAGAAGTGCTCACACACTTCTATTATATACATGCGACCATGGATTATTGGTTTATTTGTGATATGTTTGTATTTATTGCTTTATTATTATTTCAGATATGTCACGCAAACCCATATTAAAACGCAGGAAACCCTATAAAAAATATGAAACAGATGTTATAGAAGCTGCCCTTAAAGAATATGAAGAAACCAAAAAATCATATAAAATTATCGCAGATAAACACAATACATATCATATAAAATTATCGCAGATAAACACAATAACACAGTCCTAAATCAGTGTTACATAGACATTATACAAGATTCATGAAAAAACAAGGTGGACAAACTGCGCTTAACCTAGAAACAGAAAAGTATATCGTTACATACTTGAATATTTGCTCCGAATGGGGATACCCATTAGACACCTAAGATTTACGCCTTTTAGTAAAAGGCTATTTAGATAGAGCAGGAGTTATAATAAAAAAATTCAAAGATAATATGCCCGGACCAGATTTTATCAGGAGTTTTCTGTCAAGACATAAACAGGATATATCTCTTCGGATGAGTCAAAATATTAAGCGTGTAAGAGCAGCAGTATCCCCTGAAATAATAATGTGTGATTGAAAGACTGAATAGGTAATAATTTAATACCTATTGTGCTCTTATCTGCGAGTAGATATTTAAAGTCATAGGTTAACAAAAAAAGATGACATCTCACATTTCAGACCACTGTGTTTCACCGAGATATGGTATACGAAAATAGCATGCGTTAAACAAAAGATGAACATTTTTCATTATTAGTATGAGGTAGTAAATAATTAAAGAGGAATTATACAAAACTATGTTAATAAAATAACTGTCCTTTTTGTAAACACCCGTTTTAAGAAACAAATGAAAACAATGAATGACGACGTTATTCGCCATGTTACTTTAGAGCTCATTAATGGCGAAATAGACATTGGCCATGCACTTGATAAACTCCGGTAAAGCAAAAGAAGGATTGCATTTGGAAGGAACTAAAGGAGTAGGTATGTTTATGTTGTTAATTTTGTTATTTTAATAGAGCACAAACGCATAGAGTATGTAGGCACTGTTGTTTTATTTTGTTGTGTCTTTGATAATATATAGTTAAGTTAATATACCTTTTTAAATTAGTTGGTTATACTAAATTCAGGGACCACGGGTAAAATAATTTCCCGTGGTACCTTCCAGGGACTGTCGCAGGCAGTGTTGCCAACTATACGGATTTATCCGTATTTATACGGATTTTCCATGTCACATACAGATAAAATTCACATACAGATTTTTTTACGGAATTCTATGTTCAGAAATATAAAATAATAGTAACGATAATTTTTGTACACAAGTACAGTAGTTAGCATTTGGATTTAATATCCAAATGCTAACTACTGGACTGGGAAATTTCAGTGGTATATTATGGCAACAATCTACCAAGTTGCACAGTAAACGGGGAAATCCCGAATCTCCTAGTTCTTGTATTAAACGAAGGAATTACCAATCCATTTTTCATCTTTGCACGAAAGTGATTAGAGTTTTGTTATGTTTCATTTCATACAACTACCTAGTTCTAGTTTCTTTTTAATCAAGTGTAGTGAACAGTGTGCATTATGTCAACTAAAAAGCAACGTATCATGCAACGTTTTAATGTGAGTTGGTTAGAAGAAGCTGGATTTAAAACTTGGCTAGCACGCAGTACTAAAGGAGACTCCTTTGCGTATTGTAAACAATGTTCGACCGATCTTTCGATTGCCGCAGGAGGTAAAAACGATATTTACAAACATAGTAAAACAGCTAAACATCAAAGTACCTCCCCTAGTAGATCACAACAATCTATCCATGAATGTGATGGAACACCTACCAAAATTAATTAAAAGAGTATGTAAATTAACTTGTGGAAGAACTAAAACTACTGCTATAATTAAGTCTGTTACGGGCGCGTATGCTAAAGAGCAAATTATACAACATTTAAAATTAAATAAATTTTCACTACTTCTGGATGAAAGTACGGATAGAGGCTGTATAAAGCATCTTTGTATGATAGCAAGATATTTTAAGGACGGTAAAGTTACTGATGCGTTCTTAGGGTTAATCCCTCTTCACGATGCCACTGCCCAAAAGCTTTACGACCATATAACTACTTTTTTTAATGAAAATAAAATTCCGTATAAGGACAACATGATAGGATATGCTGCCGACGGCGCTAACACAATGATGGGCAATGTAAATTCTCTCCTCACTAGATTTAAATCGGATATACCACATTTATACGTTATGAAATGCATTTGCCATTCATTTCACCTATGTGCTTCATATGCATGCCTAAAACTGCCCCGGGAACCGGAAGATTTATTAAGAGACGTTTACAACTACGTCAGTAACAGTCCTAAAAGAATATTAACTTTAAAAGAATTTCAAGAATATGTTGATTTAAAGCCTCATAAGATATTACATCAAAGCCAAACTAGGTGGCTTTCACTTCGTGCAGCAGTTTCACGAATTTTGGAGCAATATGAAGCCCTCATATTATTTTTTACGGAAGCAGCCTTTTCCGATAGACTGAAATCAGCTGATACAATTTTGCATATGTTAAAAAACCCCTACAATAAATTATATTTAGAATTTTTGGAGTTCTCTTTGGAAATATTTACCAATGTTAATAAATCTATGCAGTCTGAACACCCACAAATTCATAAGTTACACGAAACCGTATGCAGAACTTACCATACCATATTAGACTGCTACATGGATAATTTGTTTTTATCAAGAACTGAACTTAAAAATGTTAACTACGAAAATCCCCGAAATTTTAAACCGATCGAAGATATTTACTTGGGAACTAAAGTGGCTATGAAACTATTATCAAATTCGGAACTTACTGACGACAACATCAAAACATTTAAATTGAAATGTCTGGATTTTTACATAGAAGCTGCAAGACAAATTAAAATGCGCTATGATTTCGGAAACGATATACAAAAAGACCTGGAAATTTTAAATCCCGAAGTAGTGGCGTCACGCAGGTTTGAGTCGATAATGCATTTGGCGCTTCAGTTTCCAAATTTAGTTCAACAAGAAAATATGCAAACCCTAGACACAGAATGGAGAAATTTAAGAAATGACCCTATTTTAAATCAAATTAAAAACGAAGATGTTGAAAATTTTTGGCAGAAAATTACTATGATCATAAATCCTGCTGATGGCAGTTTTTTATATCCGCAACTATCTAAATTTATGACGTCTTTGCTGAGTTTGCCACATTCCAGTGCAGCTGTCGAAAGAATTTTTTCATCTTTTAATATCATCAAGACAAAGCAAAGAAACCAGTTGTCTACTGATACAATAGAGGGACTGCTATATACCAAATATTGGATAGGCAGCACACCCTGTTTTGAATTAGAACTAAACTCATCTATCTTAAAAAACATGAATACAAAAGCAATGTATGATTTTAAATAGTTCCTAGGTAGTTTTTTTTTGCATTCATAGGTTGTTATAAGAATTACTAAGAATAGTTTGTTTTTTATTGTTACTAAGAATAGTTTTTTTTTACTGATAATATTCCATGCAGTAAGGGGTTCTTTTCGGTAAGGACAAAAGACCTACTGTCTTTTGTCCTCAATCTCCTGGGCAGTCTTAATTGTAAGTTGATTTAATTTTCAATAATTTTTTGAAACCTTAAACAATGTTTGTTATGTAGGTGGAATACTAAAAACCATTTGATTTGACGTTTTTAAATTTTAATACCTAATTTTGTAATAAGCAAGTAGTAAATAAATAATTTTATGACATTTTATGATTAATAAATTGAGTCAAGGTCAACAGAAGTGTTCTATGGCCATGGAAGACACATTATGTTTTTTTATTATAAATAAAACGAACATATTTTTGAACCGGCTTTTAAGTTCTTTTGAATCTATATCAGTCTCCTCCTGGTCCATAATTTTTTTAAATGATCATAAATTGCCTATTTTTTTTGTTCGCTTGTTTAAGAAGTTTATCTTCTTTTCTGAATTTATTATGCCAAAAATCACTTCATTTTCGTCCATCCTGAGTAGAACCACCCAAATAGTAAACGTAGATAATAAGGATCTTGTTATTTTAATTATTTTATATAATAGGTACCTATAAATTAGACATACGGAATTTATACGGATTTTTATGGACCTAGTACAGATTTAACCTCGGATAAGGTTGGCAACACTGGCCTGCGACTCGCAGGGACCACGGGCAATAAAGGTCCAATTAACCTTTTACGGTTCCTTAAAGTAATACAGGTAAGCTGACGACGGAAGGTACAACTCCTTGATAGTTAACAGTTAGGGAATAATTCTTGAATTACCGTATAGACCGCTAGTTTTATTCTTACAAATTAATTACAAAATATGTAACTACACTAACTTCATTTATATTTGGGGTGATTAGAAGACATTTAATTTATTATTATAACAATACAAGTTTTGATTTGGAGTCGGTGCCAGCTACGGAAACTGAACAAATTTGATGTCAGTTGGCTAGTACCGACTCCAAATCAAAACAATAATTTTACTGTTATAATAATAAATTAAATGTCTTCTAATCAATCCAAATAAAAATGAAATTTATGTAGTTACATATTTTGTAAGGATTATTTTATTTCGCGCTTTTTAGTATACGAAACAGCATATCAATTTGTCAAGTTTTCTTTGGTGTGGTAGTCTACCCAACACTGACCAACGCAAAGAAAAACATCACATATGCCACACACAATATTTGTGGCTTTTCTGGATTTTAGCACGGCACATCGAGCACACCTACCCCTTACATGACGGTTTTATTTCTTATTTTTTCGCTCCTGTGGTGGAACCTCTGTATGCTGGGGGTAGTTGCCGAGAGAGCTATCCAACCGTCTAAAACCAGAGGCACTGCTGTGACTTCGCGTTTGCGAGTCGCGTCCGAAGTGTTCGATGAGCTCTTCAGCCAATAAATATCTGAAACGCCGGTGTGTCATTTTCTTTCGCTGGCCAATGTTGGAACAATAAATAACATAAGTATTAAGAATACTGACATTCAGTAACCGCCTGAATACTTTAAGGTACCATTTTATTCCCCTTTTTCGCGCCATAAGGTATGTGGACAATTTTTGATCTTTTAGATCGACCCCTCCCATAAATTGGTTGTAGCTATGGACAACAGCGGGTTTCAAACAGTCCTGGCCAGCACGTCGTCCTGGCACCATGTCGGCGTTATGGTAAGTCGACACTGTAGTGACAAGTCTAACGTATTTCCAAGACACAACAGCCACGTCATTACAATGTCGACTTATTACATTGCCTCTGGGTACCCGCTTTTCTTGTGGTTTTTCATGTCCAGGGGCCTGCCGTGCCTTCTCCTGTTTAAGGTGCCAAAAAAATAAATCATGAGTAGAGAGTGTAATCATTTCAAAGCCACCATGTATCTATCTATATAAATAATCTATATAAATAAAAATGAATTGCTGTTCGTTAGTCTCGCTAAAACTCGAGATTCTCGAGTCGAGAACGGCTGAACGGATCTACCTTATCTTGGTATTGAAATGTTTGTGGAGGTCTAGGGAAGGTTTAAAAGGCGAAAATAATTAGAATAATTGCCGGGAAAACCGTCAAAACAGCCCTTTTCTATATTCGTAATTTATTACCGCTGCATAAAGTTTAAATTCAAATAGTTGATTGTCAAATCTAATGTCAAATATTATAATTGCGTTCAGAAATTCAAGGGTTATCATTAATCTGTCAGATTAAATTAACAACTGATTAAATTGACAAAGTAATCTCACACGTTATCTGTTTCATTTTCGGTCTCATTTTCTTAATCGGCATCTTTATTTTCAACAAGTAGACCGTGGGTTTTAACATCTAAACAATCACAATAACCTTTGGGAGACAACATATCATTACAAAAACAGCTCAAACATCTGTATTTAATGATATTCGCTGCCTCCATGTTAGCAATTTGCTGTAGAACCATGGTCTGTGGTACTGGCGTCAAAGTGTCTGATATTGAGTACTTGGCAATATCTGTTTCTGAAATATAAAAATCATCATTGAAGTATCAGAGTCTTTAAGAATTTGAAATGCTGTTTCAGCATTAGGTATGTCTGTGCCCTGTGACACATAATCATCAAGCCTTCGTTTTATCGCGCCACCAACTCCATCGGCGGCACCTTTCCCATGGGATGCTTCGCTAAAGTTCCACGTAGAATTTGGGAAACCCATCAACCATATACCTTAAAAATATTGTAATAAAATGTTTTACTTTTTAATATACGAAGCTGTGATATGAGCGCGTTAGTATGAAAACTACGCAGATGTGCGATTTTTTTGACGCCGAGAGTAGTTAACTTATATAAACGCATTTTTAGTCGATCTTTCGACAAGCAAATACCTACGTCCGTCCTGATTATTAAAAATTCAAAATAAAATAAATTAATTTCTAAAAGTAACAATAAAATTTCCATTTCTAAATTAATTGGGAGAACTGTAATTTGGGCTTCAAAGAAACAAGTCTTATGCGCTGTCCTCAACTGAGGCAGAGTATGTCGCATTGAGTCATGCTACAAGTGAGGCTTATGTCGTGGTGCGAGGGTTTCGTGCTATTTGCCCCACGACTATCTCCTGCGATGGACGATGAGGGAGAGTCCCAGGGGTTTTAGTCGGTAAACCCCCTGCCGTCATGCAGGGAGTCCGATATAACCCGTCCGCCCCCCGGCGTACGCATTTCACCTGGGTAAGCAAAAAATAAAAATAAAAAAAAACAAGTTAGGCTTGTTGGCTTAAAATGATTTTAAATGATTTTGATATTGATGTGGGTTCCATTACTATGTATGAAGATAACCAGTCCACTATCAAGATGGCCCACATGGCAGTTGGAAATTCTAGAGTCAAACATTTAAAAATAAAACAAAGTTTTGTAAAGGAAAAGATAAAATACATAAGTTCCAACTGTCAAGTTTCAGATATTTTAACTAAAGCATTAGGTGGGATTGCTTTTAAAGAATCTATACTAATATAATAAAGCTGAAGAGTTTGTTTGTTTGTTTGTTTGTTTGTTTGAACGCGCTAATCTCCGAAACTACTGGTGCGATTTGAATAATTATTTTTTTGTTGGATAGTCCATTTATCGAGGAAGGCTATAGGCTAAAATAACATTACGCTATGACCAATAGGAGCAAAGACAGAGCGGTAAATGTGTAAAAAACGGGGAAAATTATTCATTTTTGAAGGCTTTCTTTGCGTGCGCTGCGAAAACGGTTCAAGATACACAAAAAATATGTATGAAAGAATTATTCCTCTATACATGATCTAAAAAAAAGTCCGCGACGGCATATGTCTATCTTTTAAGGTTTAGTCACAATGACCGTTTTTATGGAACCAAATTTGGTCGAAATAATTTGTTTAAGTTGTATCAACATAATAATATTAAGGGGGTTGTAAGGGGTTAAAAGGGGGGTAAAAAGTTACTTTTCCACGCGGACGAAGTCGCGGGCGGCCGCTAGTTGAGAAATAAATTGTTTAAATACTAGTTTTTTTTGTCAAGTGTTTGTGTTAAGGGGTAAACTCGCATTATTCGGTGATAAAACGGAATTGTGTAAAGAAAACCCAGGTTAATCTTAATCAATACGTTTAATTTTTAATAGTAAGATCAGTCTTTTGACTTTTTAATGGCTTACAAAAACTTGCAATTAAATCAGGTAACTAAGCGTAATACGCATTTTTAATACAATTCTGTGATATTCACTTTAATTCGGTGATCGAGCTACTCTAATTCTGTTATAACGGAATTAGACGAGTGTTTATTATTTTTTATTACAATTTCTTTAAAACTCACATTCATAGAATCAACTTAATGAAATAATTATAAAAATCTTTATAAAATAAAATTACAATTCAAATAACGACATAAATTACAATTAAACATTTTTAAAATAATATTTTCAAATTTACTCTTCTCCACTCGAGTTATCAATGCTGCAATAATCACACACGAAAATAGTTTGTTTATCACCTATAATTTGACTTTGACAATGGGTATGAAATGGACTAGTACAAAAAGAGCACGTTATCCACTTAGCACCATTTTTTGCTTTACATCCTGCAAGTAACGCCCATTGCAAGATTGACAATTTCGAGACTTTTTCTGACTGACAAGTTTGTTTGTCGTTGTCTTTCTTTTTGTCTTCTTTTCTTGTTTCTGACTTGACGATTGCTGAGGTTGCGGTTCTTGATTTTCCTGATCAGCATTCGAGCGGCGGAAATCTCTCAAGGAGGGTTTTGGAACCGATAGAGAGGAGGAACTGGAAGGTAATGTGGCAGTTGCGGGTGTTAAACATTGGGCTTTTGGAACAGTTCTCTTTTGTTGTGTTTTTGGCGGTTTGGGATCCCATTTTGGTAACACTAATATATCATGAATTTGAATTTTCTTATTACTTTTTGGTGTAGGAATTGCACTGTCTGTTGTTGTATACTTTTTATCTGTCTGTTCTGGCTCGCATTCCATTTGTAATGACTCTGAAGGATCATTTGGTTTGGTTATTTCCTCACAAAGGGGATCGTTAGTCGCACTTATTGAAAAGTTAGCCAGTTCGTCATCATTGTCTTGATCATTAGCAGTGGGAACCAATTAGTTAGTTAATATTTATTCTAATTACATTTATATTTAGTTAATGTACAAAAAAAATACAGTTGTTGTTTTGTTATGCAAATGCTGTGTACGCCTGTAATAGGCATATGTATCAGAATTTGTTTCTAGTTTAAGTTAAAATTTTTGTCGTGTCTTAATACATACGCTGTTGATTTATTTATTTATTTAAATAGGTACACCTATTTAAATAAATAAATAAATCATTGTCTATTGTTTCAATTAACAACTGCTCTGTATCAATAGGTTGATCCGATAGCGCGGAAGGTCCAGTAGCTTCGGGGCAAACAGCGTCTTTATTTAGAGGGTATATTCCAGCTTTTCTAAATCCTCCTCGTATATTTGAAGGACTGAAACTCTTCTCATACACTGGGGTAAGGAACTTGTGGAAATGATATCTTGTGAAAGAGTTGTGTCTAATAGAAGCATTAACAAAGCAAGAAGGGAAGATAATACACCTGATATAAATGTACATAAAAGAAAAATTGAGACAAGAATGAAGAATAAAGATAAAAAGAAGAAAATAGATGATCAAACTGAAGCAAGAGATTCTAAAAGAGTAAAAAAATCGATTAATAATTTAAATGAAAATATCCAATCTGATTCAAATATTAAAACATCTACAGAATCTAATAAAACACAGGAAATAATTACAGAAGAAAAAGAAGAATTTGTTTTTGAGGTTAATGATAATGACATACAATTCGATTTAAATATAGATAGCATGCCCATTATTTTCGGTGTTGATTTAGAGGTCCAAGAAGAAATAAAGAAAGTACCAATAAGGAAAACCATAAGGAAACTATAAAAGAAGAAACCCAAGGCAAACGGAAAGCCCAAGTTACTGACAAATGTAAAATACCAATTTTATCTAATGAAAAATTTATAGCAAAAAGACAACAGAAGTTATTATAACAAAGAAGAAGACATTTTACGTGATCTCATGGATAACGACGTAATCTAATTACTACCTAATACTAACTATTAATCTAAGTACTAGGTGATTAGATAAACATTTATATTTGTGTATGTTACCAATTTTTATTTGAATGTTATTATCTATTATCTACCATAAGAACCATAGGTGAAGGTAGGAACATGATAGATAGGAACACGTGGGTGGGTACAATTATAATTGTATAATATTTGTTTTTCAATTTATCTTCTCGAAATACCTACAATTGTTTGGTTGTAATATTATCTTATTTCTTTTATTTGTTAATGAGTCTTTTATTTGTTTAAGAGTTAATTATTTTTTTTGCGTTTTAAGTACCTACCTACCTTCCTTTATACGAAATTGTGTAAAATATTGATAGGTAGGTGGTTAGGTACTCGTCATTCTGAACAACTTTTGTTTTGAAGACTTTTTGAAAAAACAAAACAATTTGGAGCTTTACAAAATTCAAGTCAGTTGATTCACTTTCCTATAAGAGATTAAAAAAAATACTTTTCATTTTAAAAAGTCGCCAGTTGTTAAGAATGACAAGTACGTAGGTACTTGTCACACGTTCATATACCTACCTACCTACCGTAGCACTTTGACAACGTGTGACTGCGGATTTCCAAACATGAAAATTTATCTCTACATAGTGAATGCATACTTCAGAATAGTATTGTATGACATTATTGTAAATTGACAACGAAGGCTTGTTTTATACTTTTTGAGCCTCGTTTTTTGTCGTAGTTGGGTTTTAGTTTTCTTACTTTTTTATATTGGTTGGTAACATTGACAATACACCCCTATTTTTTTTTTACTACATAAATTTTTTTTGGTACTTCAGTATCGACTCCTGATCATTTATAGCTAGTCAAAATTAAAATAGTCGAATTCCCAAAATTATCCATTAAACTAAGCCATTTTGGTAAACAATTCATTATTAATGTGTGACACGCACACCTAGATAGAAAGCGTAGAGAGTATCGATTTGCGTATTCGACCGCCTCGAGACTTCATTGATAAATCCCGGCAAACTCGCGTCGAAGCTCAAGCCACGCCCCTTTCCCTGGCCCGCGATTAGGGATGATCGATATTAGAAAATCATCGATGTTGACATCGATGTTAACATCGAATCAAAAGTATCGATGTACGATAAATATCGATCGAAAAACATCGATATTTCTAAAACATCGATGTTTTTGGAAACAAATAAAACTGTCTATTATACACCCCTATTTTTTTTTTACTACATAAATTTTTTTTGGTACTTCAGTATCGACTCCTGATCATTTATAGCTAGTCAAAATTAAAATAGTCGAATTCCCAAAATTATCCATTAAACTAAGCCATTTTTGGTAAACAATTCATTATTAATGTGTGACACGCACACCTAGATAGAAAGCGTAGAGAGTATCGATTTGCGTATTCGACCGCCTCGAGATTTCATTGATAAATCCCGGCAAACTCGCGTCGAAGCTCAAGCCACGCCCCTTTCCCTGGCCCGCGATCCTTGCTCAAAAATTAAACAAACAGTGCCATTTTGCTTCCGGGATTGTGTGCACGCACGCCGGCGAACTACGCGTACTTTCGGATTTCGGTGTTATTTACTTTTATTTATGGAGTGAAATTAAGCGAGGAGTGTTACATAAGTGAGCCTACTAGATTAGAACAATTAAAACAGCGCATTATGGACGCCTTTGAGTGAAGCAACAGAAGTCAATACTTCTTTCTTTAAAAAACAATTCATTAAAACGTGCTCGTGTGTGCATTGATAATGGGGGATGTTTTGAAGGACAATTGAAATATCTGTAAGTTATTAGTTTTGTAAATAAGTAGGTAATTATTGTAAACAGCAGCTGATTCTAACTTTTTAAATACGCCAAAATTACTTTTTGTTTTTATGTTTTATTAGTAGAATTTAATTTGTTTCGCCAGCTGCTGTTGGTTTTCCGAATAAATAATTAATAAATTTATTGTCTTAAGTAGGTATTTCTAAAGTTAAAAAGTAATTTTGCCGGTCCTAAGCCCGGTTAAAGTATGAAGGAGAAGTTAGAATATCAGAATTAATACTAAATTTTTCAATTTCCATCTTTTATTTCATTCCTTAATTTAAAATAGGTAAATATGATAACAGCTGTTGTCTAGTTTCATTAATGGCAAGTGCGAGCGAGAGAGCGCGCGGAGGCGGGAACGAGACAGGTCAATGTTGATACATTTTAGAATGGAATAGTAAAATACGTCCATAAATCAAGCGGATTTTTGGGATAAAAACAAACGCCGATAGCTTAGCTGATTTTCAATAAAAAAAAATTATGACAAGCCATATATGATGAGTAGATGATAGCGAACATACCATTTCATTCTTTGCAGTAATAAAAAAATAGTGGTGTATTTATGAAAAGTTTTATTTATCAAATGAATGCACTTTTACTGAAACACAATAATAAGAAATAATTAACATTCCCAGTATTTTTAAGGGACACTTTGTACAAAAAATAACTTTGACAGGTGTTTTCCTTTCAGTCTGTTTCGTTGCTGGTACAGAAGGTGACCATACAAAATCAATAGTAAATCGAATTTGCTTCCGATTCACAAGTTTATTACTCACAAAACAACACCTCACCTCACTCATCAAGTGTGTGTGACAGTGACAGTTTTTTTTTTATCTCTTGAGAAATTAAGGGCTAGTTCAGACACAGCGGTAACCGGGCGATTTCAGAATCGCATGAAAATTACTCCGATTATTTTGATCAGTGTCATCTAGTGGAAAATAGTTGAAGCTTGATAGTCATCTGCTAATGACTATGCAATATTTATTTGAAGCTAATACACCTACTGCACGCTAGATCACGCCCAAATAATAATCGACGTTTCGATATTTTATTCAGGTAACATCGATGTTTCGATGATATCGAAGTCAACCCATCGATGTTAAAACATCGATGTTTTATAGTTAAACATCGAGTTTATTCAAACATCGATGAATATCGATCATCCCTACCGCGATCCTTGCTCAAAAATGAACAAACAGTGCCATTTTGCTTCCGGGATTGTGTGCACGCACGCCGGCGAACTACGCGTACTTTCGGATTTCGGTGTTATTTACTTTTATTTATGGAGTGAAATTAAGCAGAGGAGTGTTATATAAGTGAGCCTACTAGATTAGAACAATTAAAACAGCGCATTATGGACGCCTTTGAGTGAAGCAACCAGAAGTCAATACTTCTTTCTTTAAAAAACAATTCCATTAAAACGTGCTCGTGTGTGCATTGATAATGGGGGATGTTTTGAAGGACAATTGAAATATCTGTAAGTTATTAGTTTTGTAAATAATAGGTAATTATTGTAAACAGCAGCTGATTCTAACTTTTTAAATACGCCAAAATTACTTTTTGTTTTTATGTTTTATGCTGTTGGTTTTCCGAATAAATAATTAATAAATTTATTGTCTTAAGTAGGTATTTCTAAAGTTAAAAAGTAATTTTGCCGGTCCTAAGCCCGGTTAAAGTATGAAGGAGAAGTTAGAATATCAGAATTAATACTAAATTTTTCAATTTCCATCTTTTATTTCATTCCTTAATTTAAAATAGGTAAATTATGATAACAGCTGTTGTCTAGTTTCATTAATGGCAAGTGCGAGCGAGAGAGCGCGCGGAGGCGGGAACGAGACAGGTCAATGTTGATACATTTAGAATGGAATAGTAAAATACGTCCATAAATCAAGCGGATTTTTGGGATAAAAACAAACGCCGATAGCTTAGCTGATTTTCAATAAAAAAAAAATTATGACAAGCCATATATGATCAGTAGATGATAGCGAACATACCATTTCATTCTTTGCACTAATAAAAAAATAGTGGTGTATAGTAGAAGTTTTTTTTGCGTTGTGTTGGCAACCCCCTATTCTCTCTTCCTGTTTTTTGGTAATGGAGTACAACAATAATGTTTGTGATTATTCTTGTGTGTGAGAATCCAAATAAATCTGATTCATCATATAAATCTGCTCGTTTTAATTAAGTCCTAACAAGAGCAAATGGTTGAAAAGATTCAAACGATTTATTACGATACACCCTATACATACATGATATCCGTGTATTACATAGATTAGATTATATTATTCATAGGGTAGTGGCACCATAGATGAACGTTCGTTCTAAATATTGAAAAAAAAAAAACTGTCCCGAATTTTAGTGCAATATTTTTTCCCGCCAAAAACCGTTTCCTATGCAAACCTACTTATGGTTAGTACTACTTTTTTCAAAATGAAATAGGTGCCAAAAGCCAACAGAGAATACATCATAGAAATATTTGTTTCAGAAGTGAGAAAGATAAAACAAGAAGACGAAAAGAGTTCCCAACGTACTGACTCTTATAAAAAGAAGGAAAGGACAGAATCTTATTATATGTTTGTTGAGGACTCTGATTCTTCAGCAGCCAGTGATAATGTTAATACAACCACAATAGATCTGGAAACACTACAATATTTAAAAGATGAAGACAATTACCTTAGAATCCTTGAACAGGTATCCTACTGTAAAAAAACTCTTCCTTAAATATAATACCTCCTTACCGAGTTCTGCCCCTGTAGAACGACTATTTTCATTTGGTGGAATGATTATGAGGCCCCATAGGCGAAACATGAAAGATGAACTCTTTGAACAAATACTAGTTTTAAAATCAGTTCAATAAATAAAAGGTTATGCTTAACAATGTATTTTATTTTCAAAACCTATTTTAAAAATACGTATTTTGCATTTTGTATTTAAATACTTTTATTCAAAACTATTTTGTATTTCTATTTGAAATAGTGCTAGCAACTATGCATTTGCATTTAAATACTTTTACTAAATTATTTTTCACATCTCTGGTTAGTAGCCTCTATGTTTAAGCATAATATTACCTCATTTAACAAAATAACAGCTATATTTGAATGGTTTTAATAAAATCTAGATTATATTTAGTTTCGATTACATTTTAATCAGAGTTCAAGTAAAGGATTCAATTTTGTGTGTTGGATTGGATCCAATAAATGAACATCAATAACCTATAAAATTATTCTTAAAGTCAAGCCGAGAGCGTATAAATTAGTTTAAAAAAATATTATTGTGATAGTTACCAAAAGTTGATCATCATTTGTAAAGGCTTTTGTTAAATTTCACGCCTATAATTTTTGTATGCAACCGTTTATTGTTCAACTTGAGAGTTCAATCTAATATAGATATGGCTAAAATAGGCTATCCCGTAAATGCAACCAATGATAGTTGATCTGAAGTAATCTGAACGTCATCCAGATATTACCAAAAGACATGCTGAAGTTATTTCGAAAGCAAGGTCTTTTATCGCAGAGCCATTAATTAGAAAATTGTTTGACAGTTTGTACGAACACATACAAGAAGTAAACGCAGCTAATATATTAGATAGTACTGAGCGTATTTTTAATCTAGACGAGACAGGTGTACTACTATGCCAAAAACTGGGGTCATTTTGGCACCTAAAAACTTTTCGAGCTATGTATACTATTGCCAGTGGACAGAACCAAGTAATGTATAACTGTATTGTGCAACTTGTCCGCTAGCGGTGAAATAGTCACCCCTTTTATCGTATACCCTGTAATGGAACGCATTCTTATTTAAAAAGTATAATGTCAAAAAAGTGACATCTATCAAGTGGGCGTCCCCTCCCACTCTCTCCCGCCAGATCTCGACCCGTGCACACACGTTGTCTGTAACTTAACTATTAATTATTAATTACGAATACAGAAACCTGAAGACCTCAAAACTTCTTTTATTTGAAGACCCAACAATACATGGCGCAGCCGAATTGAAGAACCAACCGAAAAAGAAGAATTTTACTAAGGTAAGAAAAACCGCATGGTCGCGTGCAACTAATTCAAAATGCCGGATGAATGTGCAAGCACTGGCAGCCACATGGGCGCGATTGAATATAAAATGCCTGAAAGTCTTGACTTGGAAGACATTGAGAAATACTGGCCTCGTTGGCAACGCTTCAAGCAAGCTTTTAAGATTTTCCTGCTTGCTTCTGGGTTTGAAAGGCTGTCTGAGCAAAGGAAAGCGGCCATTTTGCTGAATTGTGTCGGGCATCAAGCACAGGAACTATACTTTAATGTGCTTAAGGAAACTGATGCTGAAGAAAAATAAAATTGATGAAATAATCAAAAGTTTTGATGACTATTTTAAGCCGAAGCAAAATGAGATCATCAATACGTACAACTTCAATAAAAGGGTCCAGCAGGATGGTGAATCATTTGATGCCTTCTACACAGCTATAAGAAAACTGGCAGAAAACTGTAATTTTGAAACACAAAAAGACAGGATGCTGAGGGACAGGATCGTCATCGGATGTGAGCGATCAGCGGATGCAGCAGAAGCTTCTGGAAGTCAAAGACCTATCACTGGACAGAGCTGTTGACATCTGCAGGTCTGCGGAGCTCTCTAAGGAGCACATTAAGACGCTGACCAACCCGGAGGTGCATGCAGTACAGACCGGCAACACCGCAGCATCAAGGCGTGGCATCATCATCACCATCAAACCGAGCTAAGTATTCTAATATTAATAACAGGAAGAGCAATTTTAATAATAATATTAATAATAAAAGTAATTGTAATAATAGTAAAAGCCAAAGTAACCAATTTAGTAAACATTTTTATCGGTGTAAAAAGTGTAACAGAGAGCATGGGCCAAGAAGCTGTCCTGCTTTTGGCAAAACCTGTAGCAGATGTAACAGACTGAACCATTTCAGTAAAGGCTGTACATCTAAAATGGATCATAATATTAATAATGAGGAATTATGACTAGTCTTTTCAATAGATCTCAGTAAGAATGAGTGGCTTGAGTCTAACAGGAGTATAACAGGACTTCTAGAATTAAAGATGAATTTTATATAGGGCAGAATATTTGGTTCAAAAAGGATGTAAACAAAAATGTGTGGCTAAGAGGTAAAATTGCTCAAATTAATAGTTATAGGTCTTACACTGTACTAGATAATAATAATGTTAAGTATGTAAGAACCTCTTTCTACATTCGACCAGCATGAGTTTTGTGTTTCACCAGGCGAAGTCAGAGGCTCACCACTCCTGGTTGAATATGTAGTTTAAGTGTTGTAAAATATTGTTTAGATAATTCCGCATAAATAAGTTAATTGAATGTAATGTAACACAGAGTAATAGTCTTAGTTTTGTAAACTTTGTTTATATAATTCTGCATAAGTTCCCTATTAGAGGAAAATAATTGAAATGTTTTGTAAAAAGGGGATAAATAAAAATAAAAGGGGATGAAGGGTATTTTTAATGTAACTAGTAATGCTTAAAAGTTCTACAAATTTGTATTGTGTAATTAAAAGTAGAACTTTTCTTTTAAAAGGGGATGATGTAATGGAACGCATTCTTATTTAAAAAGTATAATGTCAAAAAAGTGACATCTGTCAAGTGGGCGTCCCCTCCCACTCTCTTCCGCCAGATCTCGACCCGTGCACACACGTTGTCTGTAACTTAACTATTAATTACGAATATAGAAACCTGAAGACCTCAAAACTTCTTTTATTTGAAGACCCAACAATACATACCCATTGCAAAGAATTTCAAAAGAAGTGGCTCAAACGGTTCCAGATGAATGGGGAATAATAGGACGTTCGGATTCTGGTTGGATGAAAGGTGACACGTTTTTGCACTACATAAAAGAAACCCACAAAAAACGAAGTAATGAAAAGTGATGTACCTAGAGGAAAATATGAAGAAAACGTTACCAGTTACGAAGGAACAGACATCACTGCAGTCAGCTGGAAAGACAATAGACAGGTAATACTTCTGTCGACATAATGTTGGAGCTGAACCTGTAGACATGATTGAACGTTACGACAAAAAACAGAAACAGCCCATTTCCTGTTCGAAGGTTATAAGGGAATATAATTCTCACATGGGTGGCGTCGACCTCATGGCCAGCTTTTTAGGTCGATACCGGATCCATATGAAGACAAGAAAATGGTAATTTTTTACCATCTTTTGGACATTACAATAATAAATTCTTGGGTCCTATATTTGAAAGTCAATAAACGAAACCCGAAATGCCTGATGACCTTAGCCGATTTTTTTTTATGTGATAGGTAGCAGACGAGCAGGCGGATCACCTGATGGTAAGCAATTGCCGCCGCCCATGTACACATGCAACACCAGTAGAGTCAATTTCTGTCTTTACGGAAATCTGCTGCCAAATATACACAAAATTAATGCACAAACACTACAAAGCCGTATCAAAAAATTACGCAAAACACAAGAACTTGATAGCGAACATCGTGTATTCGAATTTAAATTTGCATCACAGCAAGTTTTTACAAAAACAGAAGAGGATCATGTAAATAAATATATCTTAGGGTCTTCTAAGATGCACTATGGACTGACATGTATTCAAGTTAAAAAACTTGAGTATGAATTTTCCAAGGCCAATGATATCAAATATCCTGCAAGTTGGAATAATAATGAGATGGCGGGAGCAGACTGGTTAGCAAGTTTCCGGAAACGACATAAGAATTTAAGTTTGCGTAAACCTGAAAATCCTAGCGCTGCCAGATCATTCGGTTTTCGGAAAGTCACATTTCTATAGATGCAATCAACTACTGCCGGGATTGTGTGCCTTTCCTTTCCTCCTCACACAACTCATCGCCTTCAACCGTTAGATGTTGGAGTATTTGGACCATTAAAATCAAAATTAAAAATAGCATTCAACGACTGGCACGTTTCCAACCCAGGAAAGACACTCAA
This sequence comes from Cnaphalocrocis medinalis, assembly GCA_014851415.1. Lineage (NCBI taxonomy): Eukaryota > Metazoa > Arthropoda > Insecta > Lepidoptera > Crambidae > Cnaphalocrocis > Cnaphalocrocis medinalis. The sequence goes on from CM026292.1 coordinate 9,202,462, forward strand.
TATTTATAATATCCCAAAACTCACAAAGATACCTTATTCTTCTAGCAGTCCACCCTGCAGCCCCCCCCAGTCCAGATGGGGAGGGGGAATACTCCTCAACACCCCGGATCCGTAGGCGACTCACCGGCGCCGCTCCGGACGCCCCGCCGCCCAGGGTCAGGAGGCGTTTAGTGCTGGTCCGAAGACAAAGACCACGCGCTATAATTTAACTACCTGTATCTAGAAATGGAAAAAATATTTACTTATATCCTAACTAATATTATAAATGCGAAAGTAACTCTGGTCTGTCTGTCTGTCTGTCTGTCTGTCTGTCTATCTGTTACTCTTTCACGCCAAAACTACTGAACGGATTTAATTGAAATTGGCATACAGATGATCTAAACCCTGAGAAAGAACATAGGATACTTTTATTGCGAAAAAGGGGGTTGTAAGGGGTTAAAAGGGGGGTAAAAGTTACTTTTCCACGCGGACGAAGTCGCGGGCGGCCGCTAGTTCAGTATAAACATAATATCTCTGCGCTTTTTTGTTTTCGAAGTTTCGAAGGTTTGATACCTTGGCATAGTTTTATTAACTGTGCTGCATCAGACGTTTCACAACCGAACACCCTTCCACCCAAATAAGCACTGGATTTGGCGCTGAATCATGAATAATTTTTTATTTAGTGCTATTTTATTTATTTTAGGTTGTACTTCAGCTCCCATTTCTTTTGTATCCGTTTTGGAGGTTTCTATGGCTAGTGCTATCTTCAGAATATCTTCAAATTTAGTAGTGGGTGCTTCTTGTAGTAACCTCTCTTTTATTTCAGCACTACGCAATCCCCGTATGAACTGTACACGAAGATGTGTTTCAAACGTTGTATTTTTGCAATTGTTACAAATAAAGTTACATTTTCCTCCAATCTCTTTTAACCCTGCTACATAGTTCTTAAGCAAAACTTGTGTTGCTTCTTCTCCTGGCTCTGGTGCTATGTATGTGGTTGCCCAGAATTTTCACCAAGTCATCATATGATTTTGATTCAGGCGTGCTTGGAGCTGTAATGTTCTTTAGGATTTGGTAATGCTTAGGTCCAATACAGTTTAAGAATATTTGTAGTTTTGTGTGTTCATTTGTGACACCTTTTAAGGTTATGTAGTTCTGTAACCTTTGTAAATAACTTGAAAAAGATTCATTGATCTCGTCGTATGGTTGAAAGTTTATGCCGATAACCGGCTTCGTACCTTGCTCAAATAGTGCTCTTTGTAAATTTGCTTGTTGTACCTGCATGCCCTGCATTGTTTCCATCATTTGTGCAAGCACTTGCGTGATTTGCTCCATTGTTGTATGTATTTAGAGGGAGGGAATGGATTTGTGAAGCGGGTGATCATCACAGGACTTGGAACCCCTGGATTTAAAGGATGTTAGGGTAATTGGATACACTAGGACACCGAATTTACACTTGCTTCCGAGATTGAGCACGAGGCACACAATTGTTTATTTACCGCTTGCGTCGATTCGTACCGTACTCGTCGCCACTATTATGTAGGGCATTAATTATAGTAAACACTATTATTAAGTAGGTAATTTATTTACGTGGTACATAATCACTTTTATATTATCAAAAAGGGTCCGCAACATGGCACTCAACAAGTAATCAACATGGTTGCTCGCAGGGTATGACGTATATCCTGATTCCGTTTGGAAACCATCTTGACACAAAGTGACCTGACAAATTATTCGTGGTGGTTAACACAAATCTAAAAAAGAAATGGTGCATGAAAGTGATCATCCACTTCAACCCTGCACGTCGTTTGTACTGTTGCGAAGATCATTTAAATGTAAGTAATTTAATGTTGCAGCTTGCATTACTACTATTTACGAGTATGAACCCATTGTTATCTGTACCTAGGTAGGTACTTAGAGTTTATACTTTTTTACAGTTATAGGAAGATTTGGAAAATTATTCATATTGGAAAGTAATGATAGGAAAGGCCATAATGAAGTCAACTGCCAGATTACGTAATTATTTGCCTAATGCAGACATACTGTGCAACCAAGTTGTCATTGAAATATCAGAAGTGACTGGTGTTTAAATTCTATTAAAAAGTAAAGGATTTTTTTGTTTGGGACTCATAACGTAGATGCGTTATATTACAGTCCATCTACATCAAAAAGAGATTCATCATTTCTTCATCAAAAAGACACAAGCGTTTTAGTTATCGCAACAAACTACGATACCATTGAAATTGAACCGTTGGGAGCTGTAAAACGATGGGATCCTATACAACAATGCAAGACTGATGTCAAGATGCCAAGTCTATTTCAAAGTTATAATAGGAACATGGGAGGAGTTGACGAGCTGGACCAGTCTATCGCTCTATACAGGATAGCAATTCATGGAAAAAAATGGTGGTGTGTTTTATTTACTTATATGATTGATATGGCTATTTTAAATGCGTGGCGGTTACATAAAATGAGCCATGATGATATTATGGATCAGCTACTATTTCGTCGTTATTTTAGTGTCACAAAACCCCTATAGACAAAAATGTAGGGGAAAGTGTTGTACCAGTGGACGGCTTTACCTGTGGACAGTCTGAATATCTACTAAACTATAAACCAAAATGACTAAAATTCCACACATCCGTACTGAGCTTTCGTCATAAAGCAACATTTATTAACTCTCATATCATTGTCTGTTGTGTAATTGGAGAATCAATTAATATTATGTTTTCATAAAAAAGGTAAATAATTGCTCCAATTACTTTTATACATTTTTTTTTAAACCAATTGATAAAAGGCTATTTTGTAGCTCTTTGTCTATCTTAGGTTATTAATGTGATTTTGTACTGCATTTAAGTCATTAATTCGAACAATTAGGAAACTTATGATGGTTTTTCTTTTTTCTTGGTTCGTGTTATACCTATAGACAGTGCTACGAATTTTCCTGTGGACTTTCCAAAGATTCAGATCGAATCAAAAATGACGAAAGGTATTGAAAATATTATGTTGAAATAATAAAATATTTTAAAGGAGAGAAATTTACACAAGAGATCTTGTAAATTTGAATGGTCCATAGGTACATTCTAGGAGTCTTACCTGTGGACAATATCACAGTTTTAAAAAACTTTGTATATATTTGAAATTACACCAAGTTTTCAAAATAAGGCTATTACTTATTGTGAGTCATTGCATGGTCTATGTGCATCCTTAAAGAGTTTTAATATAACTTTTTATTTTATTGTTTTATAAGCACTTTTGTAAAAAAATCTGGCAAGTGTCCATAGGTATAACACTTTCCCCTACATGTAAAAAAAATCCCACGATCATACGGAGATCATAAATATACTTTTTTAATTTTCAGCCCGTTTAGCCGGACATTTGGCTAAAAAGGCCGGACACCTAGGGATCTTCTTCTTCTTTGAGTGCCATCTTCTAACGAAGGTTGGCGATCATAATGGCGACTTGAACCCTCGACACAGCTGCTCTAAACAGAGAACGGGTGCTTTTATTGTACCACTGGCGCAGATTTTTAAGCCAAGAAGTTCTTCTTCTCCCTGGGCTCCTCTTTCCTTGGATCTTGCCTTGTATTATAAGTTGCAATAGGTCATACTTCGGACCACGCATTATATGTCCAAGATATTCCAGTTTCCTTCTTTTAATAGTACCTAGGGATGCAAACGTTTAAAAACATCGATGTATCGTTCATAAACATCGATGTTGAAACTCAAAACATCGGCGATATATCGTTCTTTATGAACGATGTTTACTAGCGCCATCTATTGATTCGTGCGTATACTGCCAAGAACTCGTGCAACCTTGCTTGCTCAAAACCTTGGCCATACAAAAACAATACTTTTTTAATATTTTTTTTTTAATTTGCGTACGTAATTAAAACCGGTATAGGCAGTATACGCGCGAGTCCTTTCCGGAAATGTGCTGTGTGATGTGGTGTGTCATGTCAATGTCAGTGTCACTTCGTTTGTTTGTGTGTATCGGAGAGTGAAGTTAAGTGTGCATTTTCAGTTGTCACAAAAACTGCAATAAAACTATAAAGTGAATTTAAAACCTCGTGATTTTGTTAGCAGCGTACTGTAAGTATTATTGTTCAAATGACATGAAAAACTTTACTTCAAAATTTGTCGGTTAAGTTGTTTGAATATTTGTTGTTTGGACAAGTTTTCGCGTTTTAAGCTAGATTGTTGTGAAATGATGTTATTTATACACACTTGATTTAGTTATTTATACTGTTGACACTTATTTACGAAGTATATTCTTTTCCTGAAAAAAGATAAACGAAAACACAAATTGTTTACCTACTTAAAACATTATTTTGAGGTTATATATTTGCGTATCCGTTTCTAATTTCTATTAAAAAAAACACAAGAAATTAAATTAAAGATGGATTCAGCTCTAATGTCCCCCGGAAAACGGTATGAACTAACTGTCAGCTCATACTAGAATTTGACGTCTTCATACATTTTTATGCGCCGACAGCGCCTCGGCTAAGGGACAAGAGCTGAATTCATCTTTAACTAAGGTATTATTTGATCACAGATTAATTATTACAAAATATTTGTTTACATTATTTTCGCATTGTAAGAGTGATGGGCATCGCTAGAAATATTTTTTATCGATATTATTTTAGTTTGTGTTGTGTATGTGTTTGATAGTACGTAATAGTCCGATTTTAACAGATTAAATTATTTTTTCAGGTAAAATGCCAAAAAATAAAACGAAAAGTGCAATTTGGAATTATTTAAAAAAAAGTAACAATGATAAGGAAGCGACGTGCAAATTTTGCAATAAAAACTTGAAGACTTCAGGTAACACTACTAATTTGCGGGGTCACATCGAAAAGAAACACGCTGATGTGGTGCAGGAGTTGATAACAGCAGAAGAACCTTCACAAAAAAAACTAAAATTGAATGATGAAACTAATGAGGCTGGACAAAGTAACCAACCTGCTATTAGTGATCCTGACAGTACAGATACTACTACTATGCAATATTAAACGTTGATTCCACGGATATCGTTAATAAAGGAGCTAGTACTTCTGCTGGTTTTGGTTGCAGTTCAACAGTTACTACTTCAAGTTTAAACACTGAAGCTAAACAAAGATCTCAACAGCAGCCCAATGTTAGTGAGCTGTTTCAAAATATCAAAAGTATAAATATGATAAATTTAGAGAAATATTCAATTTTGATTTCAATTACGCATTCGGCCAGCCCCGGAAAGACATTTGTCATACATGTGAGAAGTTTAAAGTCAAAATAGACGCTGCACGAGCTTGTAACAATCAAAAAGAAAAGGAAACGTTAGAAAGGGATCAAGAGTTGCATTTGAAAAGAGCACAAATATTTTTAGAGAGACTTAGCAAAGCAGAAAAAGAAAAAGATAGAACAAAAATGAAATTATGCTTTGACTATCAAAAAAATCTACCTCTGCCTGTTACTAACGTAGGAGATGAATATTACTTACGACAACTTTGGATGCATAACTTTGGCATTCATAATTTAGAAGAGAACACAGCCACAATGTATGTATAGGTATACAGAAAATTACGCCCTTAAGGGACCTAATGAAGTGCTTACGGCTTACAAGACTATATCCAGATAAACAAAAAACCCGATCAAACGCACCTCGAACTGTACAGTGATAATTGTTATAGTCAAAATAAAAACAGATATTTGTTTACATTCCTTGACCAAATGTGTGCAAAAGGTATATTTGAAACAGCGACAATTTTTTATCCGATACCAGGGCACTCTATGATGCCAGTCGATAGGGATTTTGGCCCTGATAGAAAGAAAGCGAATTAAAGCCGATAAAGTATTCACGCCAGATTTTTACATTAATCTAATACTGAACAGCAAAAATACAAATAAATTCAACATTGTGTGCTTACAAGATAACCTTTCTAGCGAAGGCCTTGTGGAAAGGGTTGTAACCGTAAAAGATTTCAAAAGATTTTACGACAGTCGAATAAAAACTACTGTTCCGGGAATATCAACTTGTAAAAACGGTAAGCCGGGGATGTCGCAGTCGATGACAAGCCAGAGCTTTAGCCAGTTCGCTTTATACCGGAAAGGAATGGCAAGAATAATTCGAAGAGAAGACGAACTAGTTGATTGTTATGATAGCCAAATAAAGTTGAAAGAAGCTAAAGTCAAAGATATAAAAAAACTCCTAGAGTATATTCCGTTGGAAGCCAGACAATTTTACAATATTATTATCAATTATAATGAAGAACATTCTGGTGATCATGCGGCTGAAGATGTTTTAAATGAAGAGGAAGAGGAAGAAGTGCAGGAAATGTAGGTAATAAGTGAAGAAGTAAGAAGAAGATAATAATTTTGTATTCATTTTAGTTTATGAGAAGAAAAGGTTGAGTTAATAATAAATATTTGATTTGATTTGAAAATGATTTTTTTTTTCGATTAAAATACTATTTTTGATAATATTTTTGTTTTAATAATAATTATTATTATTATGCACCCAAGTCCAAAATAGAATGTATTAAAATCCCTAAATCCACTTTGAAATCCCTTAGTCCAGCTTGAAAGTCCCTTAGTCCAAAAGCTTAGGCACTTAGGCCAAACCATTAATATCATTTTTCTCTGTAACTACTCGTTAAATGAATATTTCACAACATTAAAATTAAAAAACACTCAAATTACACATTGTGGCCATGTTTCACGGTATAAAGTATTGTGGTGTGATTTCAAGGATAAAGTAAAACTTTAGCAGCGCCATTTTGTAATCTTTTAAAAATGGACTTAGGGACATCTTGAACTTGGCCATTCACATGTTTTTAATGTCCTTTTTGAACGCAGTTACCTGTTCAGAATTTTCATTCTTTTCATTGAATTTACGTAAAATGGAAGTCACTTTTAGTGGATAAAACTCTTGTTCAATTCTTGCATTTATTATGCTATTCATTATCTCAGAACAGTTTTCCAAAACCTCATTTACAGAAACATCAGCCTTCTCTGTATCTTTGATGCGGTTTTGATAAATGGCCATGAAAGAGTGCACAGCCCACAAATAGCCTTCGTTAAGGTCATTTTCAAAAAATTCTCTCAATGTTCTGGATGCATTATTTTTTAGGAAATATGACCGAAGAAGTTCAAACATTTGTAAAATTCTTTCTATCGCTGGGAAAAGACTCAGCCAGCGCGTCTTTGAATGATAAAGCATCTGTTTGAAATGAATGTCTAATTCTGAACTTATACTTTTGAGCTCTTCTGTACGCACGGCAAATGTAGCAAAATGGTTGTGAATGTGCATAACAATACTTTCAAGAGATAATGGCAAGGAATTAAGAGCACTGTGGACAGAATTATTAAAAATATGTGCAACACAGCCGACGCCAATAATATTATGATTATTTGTTAAAGATTTCAATGTAAAGAAAACATTATTTTGGCCTCCTCTGTCTCTGCCACCAAAATTTGTAGCAGCATTATCTGCTGAAAACCGCGCGCGCGAGCGCAATGTAGCGGTGGGGGGCGGCACTGCGCGAACGAACGACCGACGACTGTCTACTCGTGTCTTTGCTTCGCTCCAGCCATGTTCGGTGTTTCGTTTCACTCGTTTGCGATTGTGAAAAGTTTAGGTAAAAAGCCTAACAAAAGCCGGACAGGCCGGACACCGTTTATTTTGGCCGGACTAGCAATCAAAAAGCCTACCTATGTCCGGCTTTATCCGGACGCCTGGCAACGCTAGGCCCGCACCATGTAAACCTTTTAATAGGCATCTGGGCGGCAAGCTAATGTTTTTTTGTAAAACTAATCTGGGCGTTACGAGGTTAAAAAAAAGGTCGGTGGCGCACTTGTGATTCCTCTGGTGTTACAGGGTGTCCATGGGCGTCGGTAATCACTTACCATCAGGTGGTCCGTTTGCACGTCTGTCCCTATCATAAAAAAAACCAGAAAGGTAGTGGAACTAATGCTTGACACGGAACTAACAGTTGACACTTTCAAATATTCGCGCCAATAATAAGCGCTACGTCGTTTTCTTAGCGCTAACATTTATGTCCACATCAAGCCACGCCATCTATCGCCGTATTACATAGATTTTCCTCTCAAATTATGTATAAATGTAAGGGCAAAACACCAATAAGTAGGAAAATGGGTAGGGACTCATACTTGTCCAAAGACATACTTGTAAAATGGGTGACCTACACGTTTTAAGAGTCGATTTCCTGTAACACGGGATCAGTTATTAAATAGCGTTCAAAAAATTGTAACTGAAATGAAAATCACAACCCCATTTAAAGATGGAAAATCGGGTAAGCGTTGGTTTTACAGTTTTCAAAGTCGTCATCCCGAAATCTCGTCGAGAATTTCTCAAAATCTCACGACGACCAGAGCTTCAGTCACTAAATCGCAGTCAGATTTATGGTTTGCTGAAGTAATGAGCTACTTGTTAGAAAACAACTGGCATGAAGTACTCAGGGACCCCAAACGAAAGTCAAGTCAACCAAAGTCTTTAATGCAGACGAATCAGCTTTCTTCCTAAACCCCAAAGGGAACAAAGTCTTGGCTTCCAAAGGTGAAAACCGTTTACCAACGCGTAAATCCGAATGAAAAAGAATGCCTGACGGTTCTTATTACTGGAAACGCTGCTGGTGATGTGCCTCCTCCTATGATTATCTTCAAATATGAGCGTATTCTCTATAATCTTTGCCAAAGTGTACCCAGTTCTTGGGGCTTGGGGCTTTTGTTCTGCTAGTCCATCATAATATTTTGAGAAACTACTAATGGCATCTGGTAAATATACACTCATTTCACAATAATATCGTATAAAAAAATATCAAATCAAATAAAAACTATTTCCTTTTCCTTAAAGTGTCAAGCATTAGTTCCACTACCTAACATAAAAGTATTATTTTTGTTACCTTAATAGGTAGGTACCTCTTTTTTACAGGTCATCACGAGATTCATACCTAAATTCAGCTGTAGGGTATGTTGAAATTAATAGATCAGTAGATGTCTGCATCTTAAAGGCAAAGATTGTGCCAGAACATAGAATCCACAATAAGAAGTACACAGTTATAGCCCAAGTTGATGAAAAAAATGATTTAATCAAAGTCACAAACTGTGATGACTGCAGTGTTGCCAGATGACTGTCTAACGTTCCCCCCAAATGTTTCCCGAAATCCCCCCAAAATTCAGGTTTTGAAGAAAAATTCCCCCAAAATTTAGGTTTTGCCAAAAAATACGTCACAAATTATGAAAATAAAAAAAATACAGTAAAAATAAATAAAAAAAACCTGTGATTTCAGCATGGCGTCCCATTAATCCTCAATCCTCATCGCATGCTTTATTTCACATTGCGTAATAAAATTGCTGCATTGTTGAGTGACAACCTATTTAAATTTAAAATATTATAGAAGTTTGTTTTTCTGTTTTAGGGATAGGAGGCAGGAAATGAAAACATTAAGTTTTAGTTATAACTTGCTGTTATTCTTGACATACACGAATATCTATGACACACTGTTGTTTTTTTATTTTTATATTTAAAATTTGAATGCCGTGTTGGCTTTGACAATTTTATTAAGCATGCAGGTTTAACACACCCCCCGCCAAAGCGACACCCTGTATAAAAGAAGACCGAATAAAATACAGCACGTATAAAAACACAACACACCCTATTACAATACACACATACATCCTATATATAAACGCACACAAAAAAAAAAAACATCCTGTATAAAAACACCTAAACCTACTTTACACACCTATCAACATATCTACACCAAAACATGATTACAAAAAAAAATATTCTGAACGCGACTTTACACTATACATAAACCTAACCCTACTGTACATTTATTATGCTTCAGTTTCGGCAAAGGTTTAGTGAAAATGTCGGCGATCATGGTCGTGGGTAGATATATACAGAAGGTTGATGTTATGGTGTGAAAGTGATTCACGAATGAAGTGGTGCCTGATGTCGATATGTTTGGTGCGTGAATGGAATGTATGATTGTGAGCGAGCTTCAGTGCACTTTGATTGTCGGTATGGATGACGATGGGATGGGCGATGATGAAGATTTCACTGATGAGTGACTGGAGGTATATTGCCTCCTTACAAGCTTCAGCCAAAGCCATGTACTCGGCTTCCGTGGTAGAAAGCGCGACAGTACGCTGCTTGCGTGCTTCCCAGAGATTGGAGAGCCACTCATCAGGAAAGCGAACCCTGTGAATGATCTACGGTCCACAAGATTGTTTCCATAGTCCGCATCCACGTATCCTACTGGACAGAACTGGGCTGTTCGGTGAAAATGCAGCCGAAGTGCTTTTTGACCCTTTCAGGTAGCGAAGAACTCGCTTAGCGGCCCTGAGTGTACCCCCCCGTAATGTGCATTGAACTGAGAGAGGTATGAGGACCGCATGGGCAATGTCGGGTCTAGTACATATCGCAATGTACATTAGTGAGCCGATAAGCTCCTGGTACGGTAGTTCTGGATTGTCCTCTCCTTGTTAGGGACAGTCAGTTTTAGACCGGGTTCAAAAGGGGGTGGTGACAGATAATGCATCTGTCATGCCAAATTTATTTAATAGATTTTCGATATATTTGGTTTGATCCAAATAAATATTACCAGCAGTCTGGTGTACTCTCATGCCAAGACAATCCTTGCATACTCCAAGGTCTTGACAGTGAAAGTATTTTCAGTAAGTCTTTGAACAGATTCTTCATTCTTTCATTAGTTGACACAACGAAGAAGTCATCAACAAACACAGCAACGAGAAGCAGGTCATTGCCCTCTCGTCTGTAGTAACAGACAATGCTCGTTTGCCGATTGTTTCAGCAAGAGTTTGCGCATAGCGTCGCAAACTTTAGCGTTCCACTGACGTGGCGCTTGCTTGAGACCATACAGTGCTTTTTTAAGTAAGCACACCTTGTCTTTAGGATTAGTGGAGAAACCTTCAGGTTGCTCCATGTAGATTTCCTCCTCTAAGTCACCATTTAGAAAGGCGGTTTCTACATCGAGGTGGTCTACCGTCAATCCATGATGAGCAGCAAATGCAAATAAGAGTCTAACAGAAGACAGTCTAGCAACTGGTGAAAAAGTTTCGCCATAGTCAACTCCCGCTACTTGAGTGAAGCCTTTAGCTACTAGTCTGGCCTTGTACTTTGTGACATTACCACTAGTATCCTTTTTTATTTTATACACCCATTTACATTTGGTAGTTTTTCTACCTGCGGGTCTGTCGACAAGAATCCAAGTTCCATGTTTATTGAGAGAGTCAAATTCAGCCTTCATGGCTTCCAGCCATTTGCCTTTCTCCGGGTGATCGAGGACTTCTTTGAAGGTCTCTGGTTCCCAATCTGAGGTCATGTGGAGCTGCTCCTCATACCGTTGAGGAGGGCGCCTGTCCCGGGTTGGGTATCTTCTCTGAACTTCAGGTGCGGGCTCTGGAGAAGGATCAGGATCTTCGGTTGAACTCGAAACCTCGGGGACCACAGGTGCATCTGAATCTGTATTTAAAGTTGACGTGTCAGACGTCACAGATGTACCTGGTTGCGGTTGGCGTTCTCTTTGTGAAACTATTGGTTCTTCGTCCATTGGTATAAAAACTTGTTCAGGTTGAGGTAGTGGTGGAGATGGCACATTGCTGTCAATGGGTTGCAGGTTAGGCTGGTGCAGCCTTTTGTCTTCTAAGAAGACGACATCTCTCGATATAATGATATTTCCGTGGCGATTGGGGGTCTATAAGACGATAACCTTTGGTTTCGGTAGAGTAACCGACGAAGATACATGTTTGCGTCTTAGATTCCAGCTTAGTACGTTTCTCTTGGGTACTAAAGCGTGGGCTTCACAACCAAATACCCTCAGGTGAGAGAGGTTGATTTTTCGTCCACTCCACACTTCCTCTGGAATTTTGTTCTTTAACGCTTGTGTAGGCAACCGGTTCTTAGATAAATTGCAGTGTTTACTGCTTCGCCCCAATACCTAGAGGTAGGTTGGAATCTTTGAGCATGGATCTGGCTTTTTCGATGATAGTCCTGTTAGCGCGTTCGGAGACGCCGTTCTGCTGAGGAGTGTACGGAACCGTTGTCTGGTGTATGATACCGTTCTCTTTTAAGAAGGTAGACATATCCTTATTTACATACTCACGCCCGTTGTCAGAACGCAGAACTTTTATCTTTTCACCAGTCTGATTCTCTACTAAGTGCTTAAATTCTACAAATTTAGTAAAGACCTCTGATTTTGATTTTAAAAGATATCCAAAAGTTTTGCGACTAAAGTCGTCTGTAAATGTTAGCAAATAAAGGGCGCCGCCCCACGAGTGCGTACTCATAGGTCCGCAAAGGTCCGAATGAATCAATTGTAGAACCTTACTCGACTTGCTACAAGAACTTTTGAAAGGTTTTTTAGCTAACTTGCCTTGCAGGCACGGAACACACTTTTCCGTAAATTTCCCGCTAAAATCTATGCCTACTAACTTACTTTTTAAAAGCTGCATAGTATTGGCATTGAGATGGCCAAGACGTCTATGCCACAACAAATGGTGACTCTTTCGTAGGTGTGTACAAAGCATGAGATTTGTCGACATCTAGCTTGTACATGCCCTTATAATTTGAGCCTGTCGCTATGACTTGACCCGTCAGTTGACATCCACCTGCCAAAGTGATTGTCGCGCCTTTCGATGTAAATAAAACATCGTAGCCTTTTTGGTTAAATTACTTACGATACAAAGGCTAGTGGCTAAACGAGGAACGTAAAGTACATCGCTTATTTTATGTACATTGTCGGAAAATATTAATATTACAGTACCTTTACCCTCACTCAGAATTCGGTTCTTGTTGGCTACTTGGATGGGAATGATGTGGGAGGACATGGAGTCAAACCAATCTTTCCGATTGCTCATATGTGAGCTTGCACCAGAATCTATGAACCAATCTTGTGAACCTGTGGATGAAGGATGAGTTAAACAAGATGAAAGTGTAAATTCTAATGTATTATGAGAATAAACCTTTGCCGAAGCTTTCTTGTTCTTATTCCTACAATCTGACACTAAATGACCTAACTTTTTACAGTATGTACAGAATTTCTTCTTCGGTTTAGTCAGTAGCGCCGTAGGATCCTCAGGTCTGGTACTGGTAGTGCGACATGGTCGAGAGTCTTCCTTTAGAAGAGCTGCCACTACATTCTCCGACGTTATTCGAGCGTTGGAATGCTCGAGAGCCATGACGAGCGGTTTGTACTCGTCTTCTACTCCTGCTCCTATTCCTTGTAATTCTTGTTGTATGCCAAGGGAAGTGTGTACATAGCTTTGGAGGTTTCCACGATATTGGTTGGAAAGCAACTTTTTCATGAGTTGCAGTCTCCTAGTTAGACCACTATCAGCATAAGCCTTCTTGAGGCTGTTAAAGGTGTCATAAGCTGTTTTAGCTCCTCGAATCACTGGGTATATAGAATTCTTCACACGTCAAGCATATTTTAGCTCGCGCTTTGGCGTCTTTGCGCTTGGCGTCAGGGTCCTCGAGTCGATGGGTGATGTTACGACGTCCCATAGATCCAGGTCCGTGAGCAAACATTCTATTGAAAATACCAAGTGTTGAAATTTCTTCCGTTCAACTTGTTGATGGAGACACCATGGGATTCGTTGCCGAGTGCCGTGAGGCACCGATGGGTTATCCATAGCACGTTATTTGTGTAATATGCGCTCTTCAATGCGTTGCGCTGCCCATAACCTTCTGTTTTAGGGATAGGAGGCAGGAAATGAAACATTTAAGTTTTAGTTATAACTTGCTGTTATTCTTGACATACACGAATATCTATGACACACTGTTGTTTTTTTTATTTTTTATATTTAAAATTTGAATGCCGTGTTGGCTTTGACAATTTAATAAGCATGCAGGTTAACATGTTTAAAGTATAAATAAAAAAATAAGATTAGATTTAAGTACAAACATTAAAATAATACAGCTTTTGCAATGCCCTTACAGGGCGCTACATTGTACTTTATAACACCTATGTAAGTGTACAGGGTGTCCGGTGGCAGAATTAGGATTTCAATTTCGATTTTTTCTAGAACCGTCGGAAGTAGAGGAGTGCGGGAGGTCGCGTTCGATTCGTCATTCGTGCGGGTTACTTCGACACGATGTCCCACTGGATGGGTGAACAACGTGCGTTCGCAATTGAAGCGTATTTTAAAGCTAACGATTCCTGGTGCTGTAGCACGTCGGAAGTTTTGTTCGCATTAGAATATGCGACGTTAATGAGATGTGAAGTGAAGATTTGATTCGATTGTGGGTACGGAGGTTCAGGACAACAAGTTCAGCAGTAAACATTCCGCGGCCGGGAGCTAGTCGAACGTCGAGGAGTGATGACAACATCGCACTTGTCGCAAGCAGTTTGCGTGATAATCCGCGACAGTCCGTGCGTAAGAGGGCGGCTGCTCTAGGGCTCCCGAAAACGGTGGTGCACGAAATATTGAACAAAGATCTGCGTTTTCATCCTTTCAAGATTCAAATTGTGCAAGCGCTCAAGCCAGATGATCACAATAAGCGTAAAAGTTTCTGCGACACAATGTTGCTACGATTTCGAAAAGTGAACACAATCTTTTGGAGTGATGAAGCCCATTTTTAGTTAAATGGAAGTGTAAACAAACAGAATTGCCGATATTGGGCACCTAAAGGGCAGAATCCGTGTTTAAAACAACAACAACCTCTCCACAGTCCCAAAGTCACGGTTTGGTGTGCACTATCAAGCAGTGGATTAATCGGGCACTATTCTTTTGAAAATAATCGCGGGCAAGCCATTTCTGTGAATGGTGTATCTTAGCGGCTCATGCTTGCCAATTATTTTCTCTTCTTCGACTTCGTTCTATGGGAATACCTCAAAAGTAAAGTCTATGAAACAAACCCAGCGACCATTAGGGGAGAGTTGGATAATACCGAGCCCCTAAGGAATTTCACCTATAATTAGGAAACTGTTTGATATTAAAACAAACAAAATTTTGTAATTTTTAGGACATTTATTTAGGTACGCATACGCATACGCTCTTGTTAAAGAGCTTACAAAATTCAAACAAAAAATAATTATTTTCAATTTACGAAAATAGCTAAAAGCGCGGTATTGTCAAACTGGTCTGATAATATCGTGCCCAGGTTTGATAAAATCGTGCCCACATTAATTGCACACTAGTTGGTAGATAACAAAAGTAATAATAAAAAAAAACAACTCTAAGTATTTTTCTTGTGGAAAATAGGGAGACTCAAATCTTTTTCTAGGGATTAAATCAATCGCGCCCTCGACTGATAATACCGCGCCCCCGGCGCGGAGTTATCGAACTTGATCATTTTATTTTTTAATCTCAAAATTATATGCAAAATATTATAGCACGCAAAAACTTACTCTGACATTAATTCTACAGTACAAAAGCATTCAAAAAGTATAGCATCAAAGTATTATAATATAAATACAGTATTACTTACCTCATTTAAGGAAAGTATACGAAAAATTATAAGCAATGACGAAAAAAACTTCTGGAGTGCGTGCTATCTACGTCGTCGCGCGGGCCGTGGTGGCGGTGCGTGGGGGAGGGTGTGGGCATGTCCGGCTTCGATGAATACGCGCTACAGCGCAAACTAGTGGATAGTTTTTGAATAACACTGACGCGCGGAGTTATCAACCGCGCGGTATTATCCAACTCTCCCCTACAGCGCTAAAAGAAAATATCGTTCGCGAGGTTCACGGCAACCCGACGTCACTTCTCCAGCGAGTGGCGCGGAATACTGAAGTTAGATTCCAAGAGTGTGTCCGACGTGATGGTAAATGTTTGGACGATATAATTTTTAAGAAATAAAACCCGCACTTTTTTTCTTTGAAATAGTAATTAAATTCAATATAAATCCTCTGTAGTTTTTGTTTTATTTAAATTTCAAATCCTAATTCTGCCACCGGACCACCCTGTACTATAATATTTTATAAGAATCTGTACCTACTCCAATGTGGCATGCAATAAATGATTATTGTAATAGTGTGTAGGTGTAGGGTTGTAGGGTCTCTCAGGGCGTAAGTAATTCGAAGACACGATTAGGTAGCAAAGTTCTATTACGGAAAACACAATACAAGGAAGTAAACAACAAGGGTAAAATAATAACAGCAAAAATACGGGGAGCGTTCAAATTGCGCGTCGCGGCCATAGGCGGACTGGCTAGCGCCCTCTAGCGGGCATCGGGCTCGCGTTGGCGCGGAACATTGACGGGAGGCGTGAGTAATAAAACCATAAAGAGCGCGAGGTTTAAATAGGAGCGCGTGTTAGCCCTTCGCGTTACATTATGATTATAAATAAAAATATCATACAGTTTGACAAAGAACAATGCATGATGGTCATCCTTCCGTGGCAAAGGCCAAGAACAATGAAAAGGTTATGTTGAAGACTCGTATTTTGATGTGATGAAAAAATATGGAGAAGGTTCTGTGGAATAGCCTCACATTATATATATGTATAATAGCATCATCTCATAAACAATCCCGCGCCATCGCTGCCGGGACGGGACCGCTGTCCCCTCTTTTGCGCGCATACACGGACGGTGAGTATACGCTCTGTGTCACTTTTTTGCTGTTCCAAGAGGAATTGCTTGAACTTATTTTTAAAAGTGTTTTTTGTTTGTAGACGTTGAATTTTGTCTTCTTACTTTATTAATTACTTGACGCAAGTGCATTTTTATTAGGTAAATACGGCGCACTGGTACTGGGGACAACCTCTATAGAAGATTGTATAATCTGCACCGGACAATCCATAGTAGTTTCAGCAGTTAATTTTATTCTATCAATTACTTTCATTTTTTACCAGACTCATTGTACACTGCTTTGTCACCAGATATAAAATAAATTGAATGAATTTATAACTAATGTTAAGACCTTTATCCGATACTTAAGACTGTAAATATACTTTAGACTATAATATTGTAATGAACTGTAAAACTGACTAGGTGTTATTTTTAATTTTTTTCCAGGTGGTTGCAAACACTCCCTGCTTTTGTTGTTTTGGCTGGCTAAGAAAAGTGACCAACCATCATCCACTTCAGTGGAATGTTATTGGACCAAGCCAAAACTTTTGAGTGCCAGGACTGAGGTTCTGAACTCAAAAGATATATTTAAAACTGCAAAAAAAATAAAGTTGGCAACCAACAACCCATCCATTCTTTTAGAATTTCACAAGGAGTGTGAAAGAAGGGCAATAAAGGAATCTATAATCACTAATTTCAACCAAAAGCCCTGCGCCAATTGTATTAATATATTTGACATGACAGTAGGATTTGTTGATAAAGAGACTAATCACAGTTTCGATTATTTTAAAGAATGTATGGATAAAAAAATTACAGACGATACAAAAACAGAAATAAATAATAAAACACTCAATCAAGCCAAAAGTAAATTGTGGCATTATGCCAGACAAGGGAGAATCACAGCATCGAAGCTCTATCAAGCAGCTGCATGTAAAACCGATGGCTCTTTAGTGTAGCAGATATTAAGCGGATACAAAGTACTTGATACTGAAGCCGTGAAGAGACGAAGAAAGCTGGAGGAAGCTGTAATAAAAGAGATAGAAGAGAAACTCAAAATAAAGGTGGAGAAAGTCGGCTTCCTCCTTATTAACAGCATTTTAGGAGCTTCACCTGATGGCCTGACAAACGATTTTGTGGTGGAAATTAATTGCCCATCTTTAAAAAAAAAACATTTGAAGTATACATAAAAGATGGCATCTAGTGTCTTATTTTGTTCCAAAGTCACTTCCTTTTTTTTATTAAAACCGTCACAGATTTTGTTTGACTCTTTGGGACCATTCAAGTATTACGTAAGCATCAATGGGGGGAGGGGGGGTCTTGGCTTTGCTTACTTTTGGTAAATTCAGGAAGAAAAAGTATATTTTATCGCCAATTTTTGCTGACAATAGGGGGAGGGGGGCTAAATTTCCCAAAAAATCTGCTTACGTAATACTTGAATGGTCCCTTTGATATTCCCAGTATCTTTCACCAGATCTGGTGTGCTACTGTCTTCCGGTGACACTTTTTTTTTCTCTTTTAGAATGGTAACAGATTTTGTTTGTATCGTTGCTATTTTCCGTTTACTTTATTGCTATCGGGGAAGGTAAGTAAGTATCAATATTCCTATAAACTTTTTTGAATCTACAGAATCCAGCTGAAAAGTATGCCTGTTATTTTGATTGGCGTATAGCATCGTACTTGTAATTATCAAAGAAATAACTTCATCATCAAATATTTTTTCAAATATTTCACCGGAGTCAGGCTTGGGAATTGTTCTTTTACAAATCCCTCTCTATTTTGTAGGTCAATTCTTTCTTGAGAAGTAAGAGAGTACAGTGGCGAACACTTTCGCCATATCGGCTGATCTGGGTCGGTACCACGGTTTCTCTTTACTTTATTAGCCAATGGCTCATCGTCGTTACTATTATCACTATCTATATTATATTCATTTCCAAATACCTCGATATTCCCAGGGACAACGCGCGGCATAGAAGCAGTGAGCATGTCCTCTTCAGCACCTTCTTCTTCATCTGTCACGACGCTGGGGTCTGGTGGTATTATAGCGAATTAAAGATAAAGATACTTTATTTGCTTGAACATGTGTACAAATAGATGTAATATTGAAAAGAAAAAAAGTTCCAACATGCCATACCATTACGGTGTACAAATATATGAGACACAGGTAAATAATAAATCTAATTAACAAAATTGTAACTAAAGCAATCGATCACTTTAAATAAAATATTAAATAATTATTGATATACATACTTATTGGTTTTAATTTACTTTATTAAAATGTCAAAGTCTTATTTTGTCATTAAGGAATTCCTTGATGTCGTAGTAACATTTTTGAGTTAAATGCATCTTTAGCCAATATTTAAACTTATTCCAAGGTAATTCTTTAATTTGTAAGGGAAGCTTATTAAATATTTTGGGTGCCATACATAGAATACTCTTCGCCATGAGAGCTGTTTTGGTAGAAGGCATGCGAAGCCGGCTGTTGTCACGTCGATTGCGACTAACTACGTCTTCCAATTCATACTCCCCTTCGCTGTGGCTATCTTCTAAAACGGCTTGAACTGCTTCTTCCAAGCCAGAATAGTTCGTACAAACGTTAAAACGTTTAGAACTCATGGTATCCAAATAAATCTGAAAAATAAGGTGAACTTATTATATCGAACCCGCCGGCGTACCCCATACAGGTACAGCACGGGTTTCAAGTAGCCTAACTTGGGGAATATTTATCGTTAAACTAATATTTATACTTTATTTTATAAATAAGGTCGTAAACTAAATAATGCACATTCACTGTAAATATAAAACTTTGTAGCGTGTCACCCAATTACTATTATTCGGTTATCGCCTATCCATTGCATTATATTCACTCACGAGCTTAGAGTAGACAGCCACTGGAGATGCCCTAACGTCCGCGCTTCTAACAATTTTTTTCACCATTTTTTGCGGGGGACGAGGTAAACACGTACAGCACACCACCAAAAATTTTAATACTCAACAGTCACAAATTTTGCTGTCACGATAAACGCACACTACAGAAAAATTTAACACATCAAAAAATACACGCTCACAAATAAAGATTTCACGTAACTATGCAGCATACATACGAAAAAGACAGTGATGGGACACAAAGAATGAGTTAAATCAGTTTGGTGAATGAACTTATATATAAAATTGTAAGTGTAAAATTCTGCACATTGAAGATAAATAAATATTTATTTAGTCAGTTTGTAAAATAAAACCGGTCAAGAGCGTGTCGGACACGCACATGAAAGTGTTCCGTATCCAAAAGATGGGCGCCTTAAACCTTATTTTCATAGTTAAGTTAGGTAGTTATTTCCATACATTACCATTTAGTTAGGGCAACTGCACGTCATAAGTTGGTCAAGTTGTATTAAAAATACTATGTATGATACAGAGTCCGCTAAAGTTTTCGTTAAAAGTACAGTAAGGCACACATCAGGTTACCACAATCTGTCAAATTTCCTCAACTGATATTCAACTTAATGTGTATGACAGTATTTACTGTGATGTGTGGCTGTACGTAGGTACTTACTTGGAGGTATAGAGCATATTTTTTTCAGAATTATTTTAATAGTATTTCAAAAGTTGGGGGGGGGGGGGGGGGGGGGGAAGAGGAAGCTCTAATTTTAACTTTGTATTAATATATCTCGAAACTGGGGGTTTGATCCACATTATGTCAAGGTAATTTTTGTTGTATTTAAAGATACCTTTTTAAACGATACCGACCAGACGATGGGGTAAGTCGAATTTATTTTTCGAATTAACTTTTCGCTGCATGGAAAGGGGGGTGAAAAATAATTATTTTTCAATAATGTTAAAACCAATTTTTGGATTATCAGTATACATCTCTTTACCAATTTTCAGTGGCAATCGGTGCAGAAACGGCGGAGAACGAGCCAGGACAGACAGACAGACAGACGGACAGACATGACGAGTAGACTACGGAACCCTAAAAAATGGTGAAGTTGTGCAATACATACTAAAACGTAAAAAATTACAAATGTGCGCTAGTTTGGGGTTAAACATTTGGACAAACAAAGGGAGAGTAAATGAAACAATATAGTTTTAATTAGAATGATTTATTGAAATATTACAAAAAATCCTTATTACGCATTATATTGATTTTCAAAATGAATAAGTTTATTGTACACCTGTCGAATATATTTCTGGGGGTCTAATTTTTTGAAATATTGGATAAACGAACATTCGCATACTTTTCTATATTAAAATTAGCGAGCTCCAATTATGGTTTACTATCTACTCCGTTATCATGCATGATACTCCCGGACCACATATTTTATTCCTTTTACCTCGAAATATTTTATAGCCACCAATTCTTTTTATTTTTAGAATAAATTCCAACATCGTATGACCAGAAGAAAGGACAGTAATTTCTCTAATTCACTTTACAATGTTTTAATATTATAATATACGTCTATACTATTTTATTCAAAATATAATGAAAAGAAACGGATTTTGAAACTAACTGCAGTGAGTGAATGATTCATTCAAATGTCGAGTTGATTTTAATTGGTCCCATCACTAGGACCGATACCACGATATCATTATTAAATTTTTCTGTCGTTTACGTATCGTAACGGTTTTTTATTAAAATAGATTTTCTAGTTTAATACACATTTAATAATTAATAAAAGTCATTACTTATGATAGGAAACGCGATCTTGTTGCGAATTTTAGCTGTCAGATCGCCTTTTACATGAAAATACTGCACAAATCACCATTTTTAAGAGAAACGTCACGCGACACGGAGCGATGCAAAATGGCGATGTAGCGACATCCAAGTAGTTTGTATAACTTAGTTGACCAGTTCCGAATAGTTGACCAATGTACTTTGCCGGAGGGGAAACGCCCGGTATGGCATCTCCAGTGGGTATATACTCAAAGCTCA